>PVKC010028236.1:0-15523 GCA_004027635.1 Crocidura indochinensis
AAAAAAGAACCACAAAAACCACCCATGTCAGCATGGTTCCTGAAATCCATTTTGTTTTCATTAGAAAACTAAAGTTGCGTCATTGAGGAGGTGAACAAGCAGGCTACCTGAATGCTGATGAGGATCTTCTTCAACCTGAGGGCAAGATGGGTTTTGAACATCCTTCATCCACTGGGATTGGAAGTGATGAGTGATGTCATAAAAAAAAAGTAGTACAAAAATGTTCCAGCGTGGCTGCTTATATTTTTTTTGTGTGTAATATCATTTGTTGAGGTAGAAATTGAATAAAATTCAATCCCACAAACACCTACTAAGTGCAATGCACTATGCTAGGTGATAGTATCAGTTTTATTCTAAACTCTGCCAGTGACTAGCTGTGTAATTTGGGGCATTTTCCTTAATTCTTGTGTGCCTCACTTCCCCCACCTGTACAGTGGGGTGACTACTCTCCACCTACCTACCTCACAGGGGTGTTGTGAGGATTCATGTGGTACATTTGAGGCTTTCAACCTTTTCAAAGAGGTACACCATCAATACATTTTTATTTCTTTATTGCACTTCATTTGTAACAAAATTTGAGGGCAAAGGATTTTTATATCCAGGAAAGCAGTCACGGGCAAAAATTCAAGCAGATGAAAAACACAAAAAGGCACTATTAAGACTCTGTCCTCTTTCCTCTGAAAGCTTGCTTCAATCATATCTTTTGTTGAGTAGATCTTGGAATTTATTTTTACAAATAAATAACAACATTCTTCAGTTCTACTGTGTCTTTGCAGAAAAGTTTTTTTTTTTTAATTATTTTTGGGCCACATCCAGTGACGCTCAGGGGTTACTCCTGGCTCTGTGCTCAGAAATCACTCCTGGCTCAGGGGACCATATGGGAGGATGGGGGATCGAACCGTGGTCCATCCTAGATTAGCCGCATGCAAGGCAAATGCCCTACTGCTGTGCTACCGCTTTGGCCCCCAGAAAAGTATTTTTTCATCATCTGAACACATTGGAATTTGTCTTTTGTTGACTCCAGGGTGTTAAGTTTTATGTGTTGTTTATTTGGAGGGAGAAAAGCTCAGGAAAATAATGAATTTAATAAAGGTGTATGATTGCATTTTGTAAGAAGATCGTTATTTTTTAATGTCTTATTTTGAGAATAGTCTTGCCAGATATATTGAAAGATGAAGTAAGAAAATCATGTTTTCACATTAAAAAACAATATGTAATATAGGCGCTCTTAATATAGGCGCAGATTTTGGTTAATGCAATTTTTTTGTTTTCAGTATTGACTAATAAGAAGACCATGCTGTGGCTCTATCACATTGTTTAAGGAATCTTCTTGCCTTTAAGCATACACCATCTTCTCACAGAGCTCATGAACTCCTTGAGTTACCCTTATTTACCTAGGCATCCTGTCTCCCTGAAGAAAGGTTTTGTTGACTTCTAGCATTTTCCAGTGAAATATGGGTAAAGATACCCTGTTGATGGCCATGGATTCGTACAGGAGTCAGTGCTAACAAAATTGCTTTACTGGACAGTATGACTAGGTAAGCTACTCATTACGAGATTAAGACAGAAACTTTGAAAAAGTTTATGTACTTTATTTGAAAAGAACTTGGATTGGATATAGCTCTTATAAAATTTTACTAAAATGTTATGGGTTCATAAAAATGTCAAGGAGAGGAGCTCTTGAATAGTTTACCATTTAAGCAACTGAAGGGCATATGTAACTGGTAAGAAATGCTGAGATATTCTTAAGTTAGAAATTTCTATTCCATATAATGCCTACTTATTGGTAATATATAAATAATATTTGAGAGGACTGGGGTGAGAAAGATATTTTAGTAGGTCTAGGGTACTTACCTTGAATTCAGCTGACTCATTCAATCCCTAACTCTATATAGTCCCCCCAAACACTGCCAGGAGTAAGCCCTGAGTATTCCTGGATGTGGCCCCCAAACAAAAAAAGAAGCAAAACAAAACAAATAAAAAGAGAAGGCTTTATGCCTAATGAGAATGTGGTGGTGAAGGTTTGAATAAAGGAGGCTGTTGTTCTACAATGTCAAATGGAGGGTAATCTCGCATGACTACAAAGCTCCTGAGCTGAAAATATTAATGCAATGAACAGGAGGATTGTAACCCTGTCTCCACAAAAACTGGGTTGTCCTTTCAGCTGAGAGTGGGGAAACAATTCTTGAAAGTTTATCTACAATTTATTGATTAGCAACAAGGGTATATATTTTTATTCCAAGAGTGATAATAGTTTGTAAATTTACATAGAATTATTTTTTTATTCTGGGTTATTTGGAGGCAAATATAAGGAAAGCCAGTGTTCACAGTGAAATTATAGAACAATTCTGTCCAGGGAGCTCTCCTAAGGTAGTGACTATGTCTATCTTAAATAATCACTTGGCATGTTAATTACTGGTATGACCTCTCATGAATTGGACCCCAGATATAGGTATACTTTGCTTTCCCAATGCTGGTTATTTTTTTTAAATGACCAAAACTATTGTGGCATGGGTGACATATGTTGTCTTTTATTTAATATAGGTTCATCTTTATCCAGATTTTAAGTGTTTTTAAATTTGATGAACAGGTACTACTTATAAGCAAAAAATTAGGGGACATTTTGGTCATCTGGATCATTTGTTTAACGTCTATGTTTCTTTTATACTGGAAAATAACTTAAGGAAGTATGAACTTGAACATTCTGTTTGACCAAAAGACCCAGAAACACCTGTACTTTGATCTCTTATTACAAACATAAATATTGCCTTTACATTTACTTTCCATAGTCATGTTCCCATCCATTCCAGGAATAATTAGTGGCAATAGACTTTACTTTTTGGGGAGTGGGAACACACCCAGAGGTGCTCAGGGGTTACTTCTGGTTTTGTATTTAGAAATTAGTCCTGGCAGGCTTGGGGGAACCATATGAGATGCTGGGGATCGAACCTAGGTCCACCAAGTGCAAGGTAATATCCCACCTGCTGTGCTATTGCTCTGACCCCAGGCTTTGCTTTTCAAGTAGATATGAGGACAATATAAGTTGATGTTCAAAAGTTAGCTGTAGTGTCAAAAGTTGCCATTCTGTTGTTATAACAATGAATTGTGAATATTGGCACTACTGCAGTCACGGGGCCCTCAGCTAACTGATTACAGAACAACAGGGAGCTTAAATTTCATCTGCATTCTAGTCCTCAAGTGAGCTTTTCCTTTGTATACTGAGCCATTAAAATCTGTTATTGTGAAATAGCTAGTGTTTAAGAAAAGATAACATTGCGAATTTTAGCTTCACGGGTCCTTTCCAGATTATTTGAGAGAGAATAAAACCACGGAATTTTGTACCTGGATTGTGGATTGTTAGGAGCAGCCCTTAGCAAGAGAGCCCATGGTTCTTATGGACTTAGTGTCACATATATATTCATTTGAAGAGCAGACCCTGGAATTCAGCTTGCCTTAATTTTTCAAAGTCCATACTCCCCCATAGTGAGCCCATATTTATAGAGCTGCCACATATGTAGTATCTTTCCAAGAATGTCTGAAATCATCTATTGTCCAGTAACTTCTCCATGCACAGCTTGGCTCTGTGAATGATTCTCAAAAACTCCTCATTCTTTCTTATTAAAAAAAACCTTTATATTTTATTGTAGAGGAGGCAACATGGTTGCATTTACATTAATGCTTATGGTATACAAAATTACTGTCACTCCACTGCCACTGAGTGCCCAAGACCTCTACAACTATCCTCATCTAGACTAATTCTTTCTCATTCCTTCCCTCTACCCCAACTAGGTAACATCAGTTCTGTATTAAAATTCTGGGGCCAATATATAATATAACAGATAGGGTACTTGCCTTGCATGCAGCCAACCTGCTTTCCATCCTAGCACCATCTGTAGTGATCCCTGAATATAGCTTAAATATGACCTCAAAACCTCTCACCAAAACAACTCAAATTCCAAGGGATTATTATTATTAGATACTGTCTGTTCTTGTTTTTTTTTAATATCACCTGGGTATGATATTTGATATCTATCCTCTCTGACAATTTCACTTAATATGACACCCCCAACTCCATCTAACTTGTAGCAAAAAGCAAAATTTCATCTTATAGGTGAGTAGCATTTAATTCCATTATTTTATTCTTTTCCCATCAGCAGTCTTATTGTCATATATGAGTTATTTTAATACCTGTCTATTGTAAATAGTGCTATAATGAACATATACATATCTCTTTGGTTTATTGTTTGTTTTTCGGGCCAGACACAGTGATTGTTGAGATTTAGTTCCAGCTCTGTGCTCTCTACTCTGAGAGTTGTTCTGAGTAGTGTTCCAGATACCATATGGTTGTAGGGATTGAACCCGGGCTTCCTGCATTCAGATCATGTGTTCAGTTCATTGAGCTATTGCTCTGATATTGAATTAAAGTTTCTGTGTTTCTGAGATAGATGCAAATTAGAGTTGTGTCTTATGGGAGTTCTATATTTACTAATCTGAGAAGTCTTTATCATATTTTTTATAGAGTTTGAACCAGTTTCTCTTCTCACTACATAATGAATAAGCATTCCATTCTCTGCATCCCCACCAACACTAGTCTCTTTGACACAGGGCATTCTATCTTTGATTTTGTTTTTGAGTCACACCTGGTGGTCTCAGGGGTTACTCCTGGCTCTGTGCTCAGATATCGCTCCTGGCAGGCATGGGGGACCAAATGAGATGCTGGGATTTGAACCACCATTTATCCTGAATCGGCTGCATGCAAGGCAAACACCCTTCCACTGTGCTAGCTATCCGGCAGGTGTGAGATGAGTTCTCATGGTTGCTTTGAATTATAAATCCTTGGTAATGAGTATTGGTGAACTCTTCTTGTGTTGTTTGGCCATCATCAAGGAAGTGGTTGTATCTTTCTCTCCTTTTTTTTTTTATATTTTTGGGCTATTTTTTGTTTGTGTTTTTGTTGTTGTTGTTGAGCTTTGTCGAATGCTTCATTTTAGATTGTAGCCCTTTATTCTTTGTCATTTGTAAATAAATCCATGCTCAAATGTCCACTCACTGAGTATTTATTGTATTTCTCACCTGTGCTCACTTCAGGGATCTAAACTAGACAGTGGGCATGATGGTGGAGAGAACAGATCTAACATTCTAAATTGAGGGCACTTTTGCTTGCCTGGGCTTCTACTATACATTTATTTATTTATTTATTTATTTATTTATTTTACTTTCTTTCTACCTTCCTGAATTATTCCACTCATCAACTCTCTTTCTAAAATGCTTTCAGCATCTTGCTTTAGACTGAGGGTGACATTTTAGGGCCTAGTTTTCTTACATCTTTATATTTTGTCTCTTGGAACTCCTCCTGAACTATCCAGTGTTTCCAGGTGTTTAGGAAACTTAACTCTGTGCTTCTCCTCATGATAGCCTTTTTCCTGGAATGCCAGCCCTTTCTATTGGCCTGAGTCATACCCATCTCTCACCATGTCTCAGCTCATTGTTTCACTTCCTCTAGAAAAAGCACTTCATTTCTTTCTCTGAAGGCTGTGAATGTAAGGTATGTTCAGAAAGAAAACATGCCATGATTTTGCATTGTGTGTCAGGGATTCTAATGAAGCTTTAGGTTCTCCAGTGATCCCAGACTAATGCATATGTACAAATAGATAATATTGTGCAAATAAGTTCAGGAGACTTAGATACCTCATAGATCCTTTAGGGGAATTTTGGGGTCTAATTGAAGAAGCTTCTTCTAAAGATTCTTCATAATTAGTGCTGGTATTTGCTTTCATGTTTTTAATATTTAGAGCAGAAATATTGATATGAGATATTTAAACAGATTTACATCTCTGTTATCTATCATGGGTATGTGTTGAGTGGCAAGGAAGAAGAGCTGTATGTTAACTGAGAAAATATCTTTAGATAGATTTTGTTGTATCATCATTTATCTTTTCCACATCAAAAAAAAAAAAAGATTTACTAAAATCAGCTCAGATCTAGGAGAGCTTATTTTAGTACCAAAACTCACTACTTGTATAAAGTAGGTTAACCATTCCAGGACTTATAATGGGGAGAGAAAAGGCTAAACTTTCCTTATGGGAAAAGGTTGGTTGTACAATCCGATTTTCCTGTGTTCATTTATTTGTAAATTAATTGATGGGTCTAATCTTAGTAAAAAAGGATGGAGTCTTTTGGGGGTTGGAAAAACTCAGGTCTTTCTACTTCTTTCTCCCTTTTCTTTCTCTCTCTTTTCCTTTCTCTCTCCTTCCTTCCTTCCTTCCTTCCTTTCTTCCTTCCTTCTTTCTTATTTTCTTTCCTTTTTTCTTTTCTTGGTTACTATTGGTTCTGTGCTTAGAAATTACTGCGGACAGGCTTAGAGGACCACATGGGATGCCAGGAATTGAACCGAGATTGGCAGTGTGCAAAGCAAATGCCATACCACCTATCGTTTGGTCCACCCCCTCTATTTTTGCATGGTGAAGTTATTTTTATTTATTTCTCCTGTGACCCAGGATGCTTTGTTTTTCTTTATATTCAGTGTTGTTTCAGTTGACCCATGACTGATGCTTTAACAAGTTCTATCTGAAATCTTTTATAACAGTACTAAAATGCTAGTTTTTGAGTGGTTTCTGCTTCCATAGGGATGATTATTTTTTATTCTTATCTAATGATTTTACCTTAAATTTCAATCTCCTGAGACATACTAATTACAAACATGATTTTGTTTTGGGGTGAAGGTTATATTGTTGTTTGGACCATATCTAGCTTGTGCTCAGGTATTGCTCACACCTGTGCTTAGAGATCAACTTATGGTGGGCTTGGGGGATCATATGGGGTGACAGGAATCAAAACCAGGTTAGCTGCATGGAAGGCAAATGCCCTACCTGCTGTACTATTGATCTGACCTTAGAAAATGTGTTTTTCCCAGTAATCTGCATTCTGTGAAGTGTGTAACAAGCCCAATGTTGGTGAGATTCTGTGACAATTTTTTGATGGTGTTGTTTAGGACGACATAGATCCTTCATTTAGTGGTGTTTGAATTTCTGAGTAGAGGAGATAAGGAAACTAACATACTGGGACTTCAACCCACCCTGTTGCACATGACTACATCAAAAGCATGTAAGACACATTCCTAGATGTTAGCATCTTCCTAAGATTATATAGGTTAAGAGTCAAACTGAGTGCAGCCAGGGACCGGAGAGATAGCATGGAGGTAGAGCGTTTGTCTTGCATGCAGAAGGTCGGTGGTTCGAATCCCAGCATCCTATATGGTCTCCCGAGCCTTCCAGGAGGGATTTCTGAGCGTAGAGCCAGGAGAAACCCCTGAGCACTGCCGGGAGTGACCCAAAAACCAAAAAAAAAAAAAAAAAAAAAAAAAAACTGAGTGCAGTTTATAGTGAAAGATTGTCTGAATATAGAATTGTCAATGCGGGGAATCTGGACATCACATTGTCTTTAATCTTCAGTTATAAGCTTGTATCCTGGCATAGCCCTGCCTCATTTTTCACATGCAAACTGTTCTGGTATTTGATTCTGGGACTTCCTTCTAGTTATGTCTGTAGTCTATTGTTTCAATTTTATAAAAATAAAATGTGCAAAGTAATATACTTACATTACAGAAAAAAATTAATGTTAGGAAACACCCCTAACCATATCCTGTTTTGGCAGTAGTTTCCAAACCTTTGTGCCCATTCATCACAATATCAAAAGTTCTGAACATAGCTCTTGGCAACACATACATGCACACATACACCGATTCAAAATGAACAAAGATTTTCAAAGATAGTCTCTGTATTCAATATTCAATAGTTTAAAGGGGGACAAGAGTACTTAGGTAGAGCACCTCAAAATCTGTGCTTGATTAAAGAAAGTGTCTGGTATATTTGTGACAAATGTGAATGAGGCATGGTGCATGATTTTAGGCCAAGGTATTTATATGGCAAACATTTTTTTTTTGTTGTTAGAGGAAGAGATTGGTGAGAATTTGATGTTACCTTTAGAAGGAGACTTAGTTTTTAGTTCAGTTTTTGGCACCGCTTGATCTGGAGTTATCTTGAAAACTCCCCAAAGATTCCACAATCTACAGATTTATACAAAATAAAAAAAAAAGAAAGGGGTTGAGTGTGTGTGTGGAAAGGCGGGAGGTTTGACAAATAATACAAATTCAAGATGAATTACCTCACTATTTTAACACCATTTGGAAAGCTTGTTTTGATAATTATTAGAAATCATCATCACATTGATTATATGTCTTCTATTTTTTTACAATTTACTTTCTACAAATATGCAGAAATGGTAAAGGTATCTTTTTAGATATCCCATATAGAAAGGACGAGTATCAGAATAATTCTCCTCCTTATTAAAGTCACTGGGGGCTGATGAGTGGACTGTCTGGAAACATAATCTGTACCCTCTTTTGTGAAAACAGTGAATATGAACAGCATCTTGCTGAAAGAAGGCCCAGTGTGGAAGAATTCCAGTGTTTCTTTCTGGATCTATGAGTTAATTTAGCAAGTTATTGTTAGTAGTTTATAAAGCCATATTTAAACTTGTACACTTGATTGTAAGATATATTTGAATTGTGCACTATGATTATAAGTTGTATATAATTGTGGAAGCTCTGTATATATGTTCTTCATGCTGTATGTATTTGATGTGTGTAAATGATAACTAATGGTTATGAAACAACTTGCTGTGGATGTCTTTATTCCAGTTTGCTTCTCTTTTGAAAATATTAGTATTTAAATTTGACACCCTGGGTAAAATTTGAAATTTCTGCATCTAATATACTTTTAAGTGGTGGTCTTTGAGATGATGAGATAATATTTTAGATGTAATGTATTCAAATCATTAGAACAGGGATAATGCATTTTTGAGGGGCCCATAATGGGTAGAATTTCAAATAAATAGTTTTTTTTAAGTAGGTCTGGAATATGTCATCTTGTCCTCTCCTGCCTACACTTTCTCCCCTGTGCTCTTGTGAGTACTGTGAAAAGTGTGGATCCCTGGAAGTAGAGTTGTAAAGGAAGAGAGAGTAGAATGAACATGAGCAACTCTGCTGTGGCCAGGCCTCTTCATAGATCAGTTTTCCCCTTTATAAATACTGCCTTAAGTATTTTTGTGGTCCACAGTCGGTGGTGCTCAGGACTTACTTCTGGTTCTACACTCAGAGATGTACCACTCCTAGTGGTATTCAGGGGATCATATAAAATACTAGGGATTGAACTCAGATCAGCTACATACATGGCAAATGACCTACCTGCTAAACTCCTGGGGGAAGTAGTACTGTTTCAATTCTTAACACCCCCTCAATGGAGTAATTGCGATTTTGATTTTACAGATAATGAGGCTTGTGCATACTGTAAGTTAGGGTTCTGTGGGTAAGAGATGCTAAAGTGCTATCTTGGGGTTAGACATTTACAGTGAGGTTTCTAAAATACCAGTCCTATTACCAGGCATTTTACATGTGTGTGGGCACAAACTACAAAAGGTCGTTGAGTCTAAGAGCATGTACAGATTTATAAAGACATGTGATGTTTGAATCACCTACAAGTTTCTATTACTCAGAAATTCACTTCCAACCATTTGGAGCAAATTTCAGTAAGGTAACATTCAAAATTCCAAACTGCCCCCAAAGTATGGGAATAGCAATTAAACAAAAAAAAAAAATGAGAGAGTCCTCTCTTCGAATCCTACATTCTATAGGCAATATACTTTCAATAGGCAATACTTTATCCCATTAGGTCCCTTTCTCTTGACTTTCTCTTGAATAATTTCAGTTATTCAGCCCTGCCTTTAATCTGAACCAGAGAACCTCAAACTTATTTTCTTATTTCTTTCTTTTTAGGAAAAAATTATACTGTGCTCCTTGTAAATTTACCTTCTCTCTCTCTCTCTCTCTCTCTCTCTCTCTCTCTCTCTCTCTCTCTCTAATTGTTCCTGGCAGGCACTGATGGCGTGATTCGAACCACCATCAGTCCTGAATCAGCTGCATGCAAGGAAAATGCCTTACCACTGTGCTCTCCAGTCTTGTTCTATTTTTAAAAAAATATTTAATTTTATTGAAACCATTGTGATTTACAAAGTCCTTCATAGTTGGATTTTCAGACATACAATGAAATAGGGCCAATCCCACCACCAGTGTCGACCTCCCTTTACCATGTTCCCAGAATGTATCCCAACCACCACCCTTTGCCCCCCTAGCCTACCAGAATAACAGGCCCATTTTAAGTTTGAATGGTTCGAGTCTGGGTCCGATGGTGTTCAAGACAACTCCCATTTGGACCATTGCATTTCTTCATGCAATTATTCTAAATACCACATATAAGTGACATTCTGCATTTATCCTCTGGCTTACTTCATTTAAGGAGTCAAGAACTTGAAATAGAATAGAGACACTCTCTTCAATAAATGGTGTTGGAACAATTGGATAACCACGTGTAAGACATTAAAGATCAATCCATATCTTACACCTTACACAAAAATCAATTCAAAGTGGATTAAAGGCCTTAAGATTAGTCCTGAATCCATAAAGTTTGAGGAAAACATAGGCAGAACACTCCAAGACTTAGACCTCAAAAAAGTCTTCGATGATAGGATGTCACTGGCAAGGGTTATAGCATCAAATCTGAATAAATGGGATTACATAAAACTAAAAAGTTTCTGTATGGCAAAAGAAACACAGGCTAAAATTAGAAGTCAACTAATTGAATGGGAGAAAATTTTTGCATTTAACACTTTAGATGAAGGTTGCTATAAAAAGTACTCATAAAAGCTAACTCCAAGAAAAATTATGAGCCCCATTAACAAAAGGAGAGAGGAAATTAACAGACACCTCTCAGAGGAAGATCAATAGATGTCCAATAGACACATGAAAAAATGCTCATAATCACTTATCATTAAGGAAATTCAAGTCAAGACAATAATGAAATATTTTACACCACTGAGGATAGTGCATATCAAAATACTGGGAATAATCTCTGTTGGCAGGAATGTGATGAGAAAGGAACTCATGTACTGCTGGTAAGAAGTCTGCCTATTTCAACTTCTATAAAAAAACAGTATGGATGGTTCTCAGTAAACTCAAAATTGAACTGCTAGATGAGCCAGCAATCCCTCTTTTTGGATATTTATTCCCAAAAGAAAAAATTCATCCAAAAGGATTTATGACTACTGTTATTTATTACCACACTCAGTAAAATAGCTAAGCATTGGAATCAACCTAGATAGATGCCCAACAACAGACTAGTGAATCATGAAGATGTGGTACATACACACGCATGCATGCATACACATATATACAATGGAATACTACATATCTGTAAGGAATGTTGCCATCATGCAATTTACAGCAACATGGATAGAACTAAATCTACCTTCTTTAACCAAACAAATGGAAAGGGTCTTCCCCTACCATTATTTGCATCTGAAACATCTCTTGTCCTGCTTGGATGATTGAAGTGAAGGTATTGACCTTTTTGGCATTGGGAAATACTACTTGAACTCTAACAGAAATAAATGTATATATGCTCCAATTGTGCAGTTATTCCTGATCTTTTTAGGTTTTGTATGAGGTCCTGTTGTTTGTTGCCTTAGGGAAATTTTACTGCTGCTTTTAGAACATATTAGGAGAATGGTGATGCTTGCCTTTCCAATGCTCTCAGAGGCATTAAGAGAAAGAGAAAGAAAGGTTTTGTTACCATTTGTACAAATATCCCGTAACTTGTGTTCTCCTGTTTGTCTTTTCTTTTTATAGGACAGATGGAAGAGTGTCTTTTAATTCTGAGGAGCTGCCTCTTTTGCATGTTGATGGTGCCTTTTGTGGGTACCCATTAAACACCAGTGGGGCTGATTCTTGTTAGCAATGGATTTTGATTTGAATATATTTGAGGGTCAAGTAGAGACTTCATTTCTTGAACAGGAACTTGGGGGGAAACCAAGAAAAAGAATGCACTTCCTTACTGTGGAGCATTACTGTGTTGCTGTCTTCCAGACAGGCATTGCATTTCTCTCACTCTTATTGTTATGATAGTGTAGTTATTTCTCTAACTGCACTTACCACTCTTTGTCGTAAACTTCATATCATGGGCTGGTCCTTCTAGCCCTCATCTCTATTGTCTCTGGATATTATTATTATACTCTCTTAATTTTCTTAAATTCCACAGATGAGTGAGGCTATTCTGTGTTTATCTCTCTCCCTCTGACTTATTTCACTTAACATAATAGTTTCCATGTTCATCATTAATTTCATGGCTTCATATTTTTCTAACAGCTGCATAGTAATTCATTGTGTAGATGTACCAGTTTTTTTTTAGCCACTCATCTGTTGTTGGGCATATTGGTTGTTTCCAGATGTTGGCTATTGTAAGTAGAGCTGGTATGAACACTATGAAGTTAGGAGTGCAGAAGGCATTTTTTTTTTTTTTTTTGGTTTTTGGGCCACACCCAGTGACGCTCAGGGGTTACTCCTGGCTATGCGCTCAGAAGTCGCTCCTGGCAGGCACGGGGGACCATATGGGAACCGGGGGATCGAACCGTGGGCCGTCCTAAGCTAGCACAGGCAAGGCAGCAGGCACCTTACCTACTGCGCCACCTCCTGGCTCCCCAGAAGGCATTTTTGTATTGTGTTTTTGTGTTCCTAGGGTTTATCCCTGGGAGTGGTATTGCTGGATCATATGGGAGGTCAATTTACAGTTTTTTTGATGAATATTCATATTGTTTTCCAGAAAGGCTTGACCACCAGCAGTGCATGAGAGTTCCTTTCTTCTCACAGCCACATCAGCAGTGGTTGTTCTTGCCAGTCTTTGTGAAGTGAGATGATATCTCATTGTAATTTTAATTTGCATCTCCCTGATGATTAGTGACATGGAGCATTCTTTTTTCATATGCCTTTTTGCTATCTTTATT
The DNA here is from genome assembly GCA_004027635.1 of Crocidura indochinensis. Taxonomy (NCBI): domain Eukaryota; kingdom Metazoa; phylum Chordata; class Mammalia; order Eulipotyphla; family Soricidae; genus Crocidura; species Crocidura indochinensis. Next base: position 12,892 of record PVKC010028236.1, read on the forward strand.
TCGTCTTTGAGGAAATATCTGTTCACTCCCCCCGCCCCCCGTTTTTGTTTTTGTTTTTTGTTTTTGGGCCACACCCTGTAACGCTCAGGGGTTACTCCTGGCTATGCGCTCAGAAGTTGCGCCTGGCTTGGGGGACCATATGGGAGACACCAGGGGATCGAACCGCGGTCCGTCCTAGGCTAGCGCTGTCAAGGCAGACACCTTACCTCTAGCCTCATCACGCCGGCCCCCCCGCCCCCTGTTTTTGATGGAGATAGAATTATTTTCTTTTAAGTTCTTTCAAGTACCTTGTATATCTTAGATACTAGCCCTTTATCTGATGGATATTAGGTGAATAGTTTCTTCCATTCCATGGGTGGCCTTTGTATCCTCGTCATTGTTTCCTTTGAGGTGCAGAAGCTTCTCAGTTTAATGTAATCTCATTTATTTGTCTCTGCTTCCACTTGTTTGCCCAGAGTATTTCCTCCTTGAAGATGCCTTTAGTCTCAATGTCATGAAGTGTTCTGCCTACATTTTCTTCTATAATCTTAAAGTTTCAGGTCTGATATCAAGATCTTTAATCCATTTTGATTTGACCTTTGTGCATGGTGTTAGTTAGAAGTCTGTGTTCACTTTATTGCATGTGGCTGACCAGTTATCCTAGCACCACTAGGTTAAAGAAGCTTTTCTTGCTCCATTTTGCATTTCTTGTCTCTTTGTCAAAGATTAATTGATTATATTTCTGGGGTCAAATGGTGTTGATATTATCATCATACATTTATCTTATTTTGTAGTTGTTGTTGAGCATTAAATTCCCAGAATGTCCCAGCTGGTCACAAGTATATAACTGTATAAGAGTTTCAAACTATAGCAGCAGGAAATCCAAAAGGGATGTGTAATCCCCTTTCCCCAAGAGCATAGTATATGTAGTAAATGCTCAATAAAGAATGGTTACAGGGATAGGCAGATTTCAAGTAAAACACACATCCAGTTGCCAAGAAATAACCAAAATTTGAAGTTTGACACAGCAGGCTGTACAGAGGCAGCCAGTAATTACTCATAGACAAACCATAGATGACAATGATATAGTGTAGTAATTTCCATAGGCTCAAGTAATTTTTGCACTCACTATGATCTCTCTATGGACTTACAGCTTTATAACTCAAATAGCTCCTTTTTCTTTGACACACAGGTTCCATGGATCTGAACCCCAAATTCTGCCTAGGGTTAACATCAATTTTCTCTACCCTTTTACTGTTATGCAGTCCCCAAACTTCATTTTAATTTGTGTATGTATGTATGTATTTATTTATTTATTTATTGGTTTTTTGGTCACACCTGGCAGTGCTCAGGGGTTACTCCTGGCTCTATGCTCAGAAATCGCTCCTGGCTCTATGCTCAGAAATCACTCCTGGCAGGCTCGGGGACCATATGGGATGCCAGGATTCGAACCATCGACCTTCTGCAAAGCAAACACCTAACTTCCCAAACGTCTTTTATTGGAAAATGTAGTAGTGAGAGAGAGAGAGCGAGAGCGAGCGAGAGAGAGAGAGAGAGAGAGAGAGAGAGAGAGAGAGAGAGAAAGAATATGGTCTTCTCCAGAATAGAAAAAGCAAGCAAAATAATAGAGACAAGCAAATAAGATTTGTGAGCAAGGAAGAACATCATGAACTTAAAGAAGCCTCGATTTTTTCCCCCTTGATGTTAGGACTTCTAATTCTTAGTAACTTACTGTTGTTTTTAGTTATTTATTCTATATGGCATATATTCCACTACATAATACAATTATATTAAAAGCAGATGTGTCAGATACAACTTATTTGTCAGGAGCAACTTACTATTTTATTTATTTATTTTTTGGCAACTTCCTTTGCAAAGCTACTCTATCGGGTTAGTTTTTGTCTTTTTTGTTTGTTTTTGTTTTGTTTTGCTTTTTGGTCATGACTGTGGTGCTCAGGTGTTACTTCTGACACTGCTTACAAAATTTACTACTGGCAGGCCCCAGGGATCATAGGGAATTCCAGGGATAGAACCCAAACCTGGTTGGACCATGTGCAAGACAAACACCTAACCGCTTTACTATTTCTCCAGTCCTATAGGTTAGTTTTTTAAGGCAGTATCATCTACATTTATTTATTTATTTATTTTTATTACTGTCAAATCTTTATTTAAGATTTGGATCTGTCAACTTAGCGTTTTCCACCAACTCGGGGAGCAGAGACCTTCACAGGCTTCACAATCTTTTGTTTAGGGACTGCTTTTGTGGGTGCCTTAGCAGCAGCCATTGCTGTCTTTTTAGATGCTTGCTTAGCTTTCTTTGCTTCCTTAGCAGCCCTGATAGCTTGTTCCCGTTGAGCCTTTCTAACTTCAGGTTTCTGATTCCTCTTGGCCATTATATCAGCAAGAGATGCACCAGTGATGGCCCTTTGAAACTTGACTGCACGACGAGTTCTCTTCTTCTGAATTTCTTCCGACTGTCCCTTTTTGTGCTTTCTCCTGTAGAGGACAGTCCAATTTATTTGCCGAGGATTTCTCTTGGAAAGGAATGCGGACTCGCATTTTGCATTAAGAAACTGGAAAACCTTTCCGTCGGTCCTGGCGTAGCGCCTCCCATGGCCGGGGTAGATCTTGTACCCGCTGAAACTGCACAGCT
>PVKC010028237.1:0-15513 GCA_004027635.1 Crocidura indochinensis
TAGCATCTTTCCTTACGTTTCCAGGAATCCCCTTCTGTTGCAATAGTCTCAGACAGACCTCTGGAACTAGGGGATCGTAACTGTTATGTAGGTCGTAGCTCTCGCCCTAGACTAGGGCTTTTTTATTGGTCCCAGTATACATACAGTCTGGCCATAGTTCTGTCAACCAGTCGTCTGTAAATCACAGTCTTGGCATATGGATAGACCAAAGGGTAACAAGTCTTCTGGTTTTGTCTTATCGTTAGCTGGTGAGGTAGGATAACTTGCTCTTAGGTCGAGTTGATCCCATTTTCCTCGTTGTCAGGGTATTTCATAATAGGACTGGCACTTGTTGGTGTCGGAGCACTATTATGGATGTCCCAGTTGGGATTTGTTTCCTGTGGTTGTTGTGATGAAGTATGTCGTTTCTATGATTGTGATCCAGGGTTCAAGGCTGGACTGTTGGTGTCTGATCACCTGTGGTCTAAGTTGGGTCCACGTGACATATTTACAAGGTAGGAGGTACCCCTGCATTGTAAATAAGTATGAGTTCTTATCCCTAATGAATAAGAGCTAGGTTTTATAGGTCCCCCCTCCCCTTTTTTTAGTGTGCCTTTGCAGGGAGAAAAGGTGTTACATTATCTTCCCAGTGCATTTGAGGGTAGAGAGAGAAGAAAACTAAAACAGGTCACATCCCCAAGGAAGATAAAAATAGAAATAAAAAAAGTGCTCACGTGTACATATAAAAAGAAGAAAAGGTTTTTACCAAATGAAGTAAAGAAAAAAGAAAAGAAAAGAAAAATAAAATAATAATAATAATAATAATAAATAAAAATAAAAAATAAGAATAAAATAAAATTAAATTAGCTCGAGCCACTAGGTGATGCAGGAGAGTGTCTTGCATTTAGGGTAAAGCATGTAAAGAAGTAGTGTAATACAGGTCTAATACTTATGATGGTAGTATAGGTTTCCCCGTTGTCTTTTGAGATTTTCTTGTGGATATGGGTTCCCGGGAGCCTTTCATCTCCCAACCTGACCTTCTTGAGATTGACAAAAGGTTTGCGATAGGGAGGACTTGGGAGGAGTTCATGCATTGGAGGGTACTTGTAGAGCTAAGTCCGGTTTCAAGTAACTGTCCATGTTAGGAAGGGTTGGTAAGGAGGATCACGCAGCATGAGTCCGGAGGGGAGTTGATTGCCTTTTCTTGTAGGGGGCAAGGTGCGGGTTTGACTTTTCTCTTCACTTGGGTGCTGGGCACTGGATCGCTGGGGTAGAAGGTCATTCTTGATATCTATTGGTTTGGGGACTGAGGATGAAGAGTTTTAATAATTTGGGGAATTTGGGTGGGAGTGCGGGGTGGAGGGATGGTCAAGTTTTCAAAGGGGGGCGAAGGGGAAATTATATGGAAGGGGCAGGAAAGAAAAGAGAAATTAAATTAGAAGGAAAGGACAGAAAAAGAGAGAAAATAAGAAGAAAAAAACAGTAGTGAGAAGAGTGGAGAAAAGAGCGAGGGAATGTTAGTTTGAGTGTGTTCGATGAGTAGAGCCTGTAGTATAAGTCTGTAGGTCACAGTCGCTGCTTTGATGGTCTGGGTGATCTCGTGCTTCTGGTCCTATATGAAGGTGTAACCTAGAGATAAAGGGTGTGTTAAAGGAGTTTTATTGGGGCATTCTCATAGTGCAATCTGGGTATGGTATCTCGTGTGATTGAACCCCAAGATGCATTCTTGTTTTTTCCTCGCTTTGTATCCACGAATGCCTGTGGACAGAAGAGCTGAGAGGCTTAGTTTTCTGAGTGTTTTGTAAATTCTGGATATTAGTCCTTTATCTGATATGATGGGTGAAAAGATTTTTTCCAAGTCAGTTAACTGTCTTCTTGTGTTAGGTAGGATTTCTTTTGCCATGCAGAAGCTTTTTAGTTTGACGTAGTTCCATTGGTTTATGTTTGCCCTAGAGTTCTTGCCATTGGTGCTCCATTCTCGAAGACCTTATTGATATATAGGTCTTCGAGTGTTCTACCTATTTTATTCTCTATAAACTTTATAGATTCGGGTCTAATTTCGAGGTCTTTTATCCATTTTGAGTTGATTTTTGTATAAGGAGTGAGGTATGGGTCAATTTTGAGTTTCTTACATGTGGTTTTCCAGTTGTACCAACACTATTTGTTGAAAAGACTTTCTTTGTCTCATTTCAAGTTCTTGGCTCTTTTGTCGAATATCAGTTGACTGTATATCTGGGGGCTTATGTCTGGGAATTCTGTTCTAACCCACTGGTCTAAGGCTCTGTCCTTGTACCAGTACCATGCTGTTTTGATCACTATGGATTTATAGTATAGCTTCAGGTTAGGTAAGGTTATGCCACCCAGCTTCCTGTTTTTTAGTATGTGTTTGGCTATCCTGGGTCTTTTGTGGTTCCAGATAATTTTTATGATTGATTGTTCTAATTCTTTGAAGAATGATGTCTGAATTTGGATTGGGATTGCATTGAATCTATATAGGAGTTTGGGTAGGATGGTCATCTTGATTATGTTGATTCTACCTACCCATGAGCATGGGATGTTCGAGGAAGGTTAGTTTTATTAAAACAATTTTAATCGAGTCATCAAGAGATACAAGTTAAGAAATTATTGTTGATGGAGTTTCAATCATACAATGCTCCAATACCCATCTTGAAGGTTGGTTTTAAACTTAAATTCAGACTAGAATTTTGAATCATTATAAAATGAGAAAGTTGGGATTATTATGTAATTACATTAAATTTTATTTGTTTAAGATTAGTGGACTTTTTACCTTTCCATTTCTAGGGTTACTTATATTCTAGCTTTTGACTTATGCCATATAATTCTTATTTTAGTGGAAACTTAATAAGACAAATCTGTAAAGTGCAGCTATTATTAAATTGACATTTACATTCTTAACAATTTAATTTCCTTATTCAGGCTGGTGCCAAAGATACAAGATATCTGTACGCAGCAATACATCATCGCCTTGTTGCACTTAGAGCCTTTGATAATAAGAAAGATACATATCAAGCTGAAGCCCAGGGAGAAACAGTCCTCCAGCAATTAAGCTGTGATAACTGTGATGAGGATGAAGATGATCTTATCGATGTCAGCAAAATTAGATCAGGTGATAACTTTTCTTTTGTTAGTCAAATTAGGACTATGCACAATGCTAAAATATCAAATCAGTTTTTCACAAAATGGAACTGATTTGTTTAAAGTGAATAGTTGGGGGTCAAATATATATCTTAGTGAAAGAGCAAGCTAGTACTTGCATATGGAGTATCTGGGTTTGATCTCTTTCTCTGGTAATGCCAAACAAACAAATAAAACCCCAAAACCCAAAGATCTGGAAATGAGTGGTGGTGTCAGAACCCAAAAAGTTTGCATCTGAAGAGTGGCTCAAAAATTAGTTTACTCTATGTGTCCTTGGTGAGGATTTATCAACAGTCATATCCTAACAAGGTAGTTGCATATCAGTTTCAAAAGAGACTGTATTTACATTCAGAGTCAGGAGAATAGTACAAAGAAGTGGAGTACATATTTGGCATGCACCAGCCCCTAATTTGATGGGGTATTGCATGACCTCTGTGCCCTGCTGAAGATGACATTATATCACAGGGCCAAGCACCACATCAAACGAAGCAATGCTGGGCAACTACACCTCCACAACAAAGTTCATGTTTACAATTTAAATACTACATTACTACCCTGAAATTGACTTGTTCTCATTCACCTATTACTGCCTATCATGGGTGCTATAATAAAAAAAACACATAATGGGACCATTAGGGATCCTCAAAGCACTAACAATTCTTTTTTCTTTTTGAAATTTAACCAATGTATTTAATATATAAAGATCTTAATACACTCAAATATGCATAATATATATATTAATTGGGTCAAGATTTGTTCACGAAGTCAAGATTTTAGTTTTTGTGCTTATCCATATGTATGAACTTAAAACTTACATATATCTACCTATTTGGAGAAAACTTGTTAAAATAATAATATAATTGTATGTATACTTGTAGTTGTTTGAAAGAAGTCAGCCCAATATTTTCATTAATGGGTTTATTTAGTCTTCAGTTCTGTTCCACAAAAGACTGAATATTTTTCTTTTTTTCATTTGTTTTTTGTTTTGGGGCCAAACCCAATGATGCTTATGAGTTCTTTTGGCTTTTTACATGGGAATTAATCTCAGTCATGTTTGGGCACCCAATAGCATGCCAGGGATTGAATCTGGGTTGGCTGGCATGCAAGCAAATGCCCCTACCTGCTGTACTATTGCTCCAGTCGCTGAGTAATTTTCTTGCAGTGGTTTGCTACCGAATATTTTTCTAATTTTTTATTCATTTCTATCATTAAGCTAACTTTAACCATACCCAATTTAAGAATGTATCTAAGAATACAGTCTCCTTTCACCTAAATCTCCCTTTACCTAGTGACTAAAAACGCAATTGAGAAAAAAACACCCAATGCAGACAAGGATCATAAACTGCTTGACTGAGTCAGAAAATTAAGTGAATCTTCTTATTAAACAAAAGGTCTATTATTATTTGGAATGAGTAAAATGTATAACTATAGCTATCTTTTATTATATTTAGATTGTTAACAAAAAGGGGTCTATTATCATGTAAATTTGTATACATTAAACTTTTTAATGTGTTCACTTATCTAAAACACTTAAGTAGAGTTAAATGGCAACATTCTTTTATCAAAATTATTTAATCATGTAGTCTATATTTTACTACATTAAATCTTAGGAAATGTAATTTAAAATGATCTATATAAAAATGAGTAACAAAAGACATAAAGCAAAGTAAATGGTAATTGTGAAATTCCCCATTTCTAACACTTTCCCTTTTCACCTAGTCACTTCTCTAGATGTATTAAATACAAATACTAAAGTGTTATAGAAGCAATAAAAAGCTTAAGTTTTACTTGTGATCCATGAATTAAAGTAGAGTATAATTCTCTGAAGAAGTCTGTGTAAAACTAGCAATATTTTCTAGTGTTACTGTTATGAAAATGTTAACTCTGCATATTTTATGCCATTTCATTAAACATATTCATAAGTGTTGATGTTCAGTTTATTTATTATTAATGTAATTTAAATCTCTTATAGTTAAAGTATTTTAAATTTAAATTTATATCACAGACACGTCTTCTGGGTGGACTCACAGACATTCAGTTGCCTGTTCATGAATGATACCTACTATAATGATGACAACATCTTCAAAACAATTATCTTTTCAAAAAAAACTAAGCCATCCTAAGACCCTATTCACTCTTCCGAATGTTTATGGCTCAAGAATCATAATAATCTCAATTAAAATGTTTTATCTGATTGTCTCCTTTGCTCAGAGGCTCTCTCTCTTTCATCTCTCTCTCCCTCTCTTCTTTCTCTCCTTTCTCTTCTCTCTCTCTCTCTCTCTCTCGCTCTCTCTCTCTGCCACACCCTTGGTGTTCAGGTCTTACTCCTGGCTCTGTGCTTAGAGATTACTCTTGCATGACTCAAAGAACCAGATGGGATGTTGGATATCGAACTCAGGTTGTCTACATGAAAGTGCTATTTACAATAGCCAGAATCTGGAAACAACCAAGATTCCCAATGACAGTTGAGTGGCTGAAGAAACTGTGATTGAGTCAGAGAGATAGCACAGCAATAGGACATTTGCCTTGCAAGCAGCTGATCCAGGTCAAACTTTGGTTCAAATCCTGTCATCCCATATGGTACCCCGTTCCTGCCAAGAGAATTTCTGAACATAGAGCCAGAAGTAACCACTGAGTGCCACCAGGTGTGACCCAAAAACCAAAAATAAAATAAAATAAATGTTTTATTTTATGCAGTCTAATGATACTGTTTTTACATTAATTATTGTGGAGAAATAAAATGTATCAATTTTGAAGAAATTAATGTAGGATAGAATTTGATAATTGACTTGAACTATCATCACATTGATGAATATAATAAATAAAATAAGTGGTTGTATTTGGTAAAATAGATGATAATAGACAAAGGGGCCTAATTAAGTATTTATATTTTAATCATACATCTTCTTCCCACAAAACAAATATTTTATGAAATTTCCAGTCATCTTTGAAAAACATTACATGGTATATACTGCATGATACATTTTATTAAATCAGATTTTCTTCAGAAAAATGTGTATTTTCATTTAGTTTTTGAATTTATTTATACTATAAGTAATATATTCATGGTATGAATTCCTATAAAAAAGTATTTGTACTTACACTTGTATTCATTCAACTTTGTGTATGCTTGACTCAAAATCAGCATCCAGTAATTGAAAGAATAAGCAAAATATATCAACCAATGTATCAAAACACAAAGTAAACAGAGTGAAGTATGTTAACTTGTTCTTTATGTAATTAAATCATCATTAAGATTTAAGTAATTGTGATTATGTATGGAGGCCTTTTTCAAACAAGTACATTAAAAAAAGAAAATTTTTTTTTCTTAAATGGCATTATTGTGGTAGATTACAGAAATCTCCACAATTGTGCAACGGAGTTCAAAGGCTCCTTTTATGAGAGTCTCTTTAGAGACACTTCATGAACTACAAAAAAAAATTATTCTCAGTACTTAGTCATATTTCAGTTTTCATGAATGTAGTTTAATTGCCCCAGGACTTCAAAGTGATCTTTGATTGCCACCTTTAAGCGATTTCCCTGTTATAAAGGTATCTTAGTTTGGGCTCTCATAACAAATTAATATAGACTGAGTGGATTAAACAACAGAAATTTATTCTCAGAGATTCAGAAGTTACAAATTCTAAAATAAAAGTACTAGCAAGGTATGCTTGATAGAATCAACTAAAGCCTCCTCATGTGAATATAGGTGACTGTCATCTTACTGTGTAGTTAAATGGCCTCATCTTTGGGAGGTGTATGTGTGTGTGTGTGTGTGTGTGTGTGTGTGTGTGTGTGTGTGTGTGAGAGAGAGAGAGAGAGAGAGAGAGAGAGAGAGAGGGAGAGAGAGAGTGAGAGAGAGAAGGGGGAGGGTAAACAGAAATTTTCAGTTTGTTTCTGGTGTCTTATGAAATCACTAATTCCCTTAGACCTGCCCTCATCTAATACTAGTTTTCTCAAAAAGCCCTATCACAAATTGGGGCTTACACTTTCAAAATATAGATTTGGAGGGGGCATGCAGTCTATAGCAAGAAGACAAATTTCACAATTTCAAAATGTCTTTGAAAATGCTTTCAATAACATATTTGGCATAATGTCATAACTTTACAAATTGCTAGGTGCAGATGTGTATAAGGACACACTTTTTAAAGTTAGACCAATAACTGTACAGTACCTCTTGTAGTAATAAAGCAAGTATATGTGTTTTTTTTTGTTGTTGTTTTGTTTTGTTTTTGGGTCACACCCGACAGTGCTCAGGGGTTACTCCTGGCTCCATGCTCAGAAATTGCTCCTGGCAGGCACGGGGGACCATATGGGGCACCAGGATTCGAACTGATGACCTTTTGCATGAAAGGCAAACGCCTTACCTCCATGCTATCTCCCGGGTCCCAAGTATATGTGTTTTTATCATCATATATTAGTTACTGCTTAAAAGTTCTGTTTAGCATATGAAAAGTGGAATGAACTGTTGTAAACTGTAATTAATACGTTAATTGTACATACCTCTGCTCTTTTCCTAAAACTGAATAACTATAACTATACAAGTTAGTTATTGAAAGTACCATTCATTTTCCTAAATTCTTAGAGAAGAAATGTAGTTAATGGCATATTCCTAAATTAAGCATTAAACAATGGCTTGGAAAATGGAGAAGAAAAGTCAACATGAAGGGTTAACATGAAAAGAAAAATGGTAGAGAAAAGGGAAAAGCAGAGAAAAGAAAAGCTTTAACATTGTGTCAACGAATGGGGAGGAAATTTAGTTGATTTTTAGAAAACACAAAGGTTTGTTGTTTTCAGAACCAGAATAACTCTGATGCAGAATACATGAAATGGATGGGGGTGTGAGGGGTGCAGGTGGTGCTCAGGGTTTACTTCTGGCTTTGGATTCAGAGATCACTCCTAGCCAAGTGCTTGGAATTAAACCAGGCCCACCCTGTACAAGATGAGCAACTTACCCATTGTTCTATCTCTGGTTCCCAAATGGAAAATTTTTTATTAGATGCATAATATGAACATGTGAAACACATTTGAAGAACATTAAGAATCGATTTTGTTAAAATATTTTGGAAAATAGGAGAATGTGAGTTCATTAAATAGTTAAAGGGAAGTGGAGCAGAGATCATTATCTTCCTTTCATGTTCATTCTGATCCCTGTATGAAGGTGGCGATGAAGTGATTATTTTACAACGTCTTGAACATTTTAATATATTTGAACTCCTTTTTCTTCTGTGATATTCTTTGTAATTCTCTGCATATTTATAATTTTATTCAGCACTTGACATAGTATCTGACTACAGGACTACAGGAGGTTCTCAAAGACAAAATTCAGCCTGTTTTGATGTGCTGTAAGTGTAAGTTAGATTTAAGAATCAATCTAATAGAAAGCTAGAAATTAGAATTTGAAAGGAGACAGTAAATATTTGGAATGGAACACAACATTTGTACTTAAAGGTACATTACATTACTAACTGTTGTATTTTACAAATGAAGTTAGAAGCTCAGGAAGGTTAAAAACTAGATCCAAATTGACAAAGGCTATAAATGGCAAAGCTGAGATTTGATTCAAGGTCTTTTAAAATTCAAAGCTCAAGCTCTCTTCATTATGCAATACTAGAAGAACTCTTGCATAAGAAGAGGGAGTAAAACTTGTGGAAGGGAGGAAAGCAGTAAGTTCTGAAAATGAACTTAGGAAAAACCCAGAAAGTGAACAGAGAGATGGGAGAAACACAAGTTAAGGATGAAATAAGGACAATGTGTTGGGAGATAGAGTGAATAAAAATTAAGAGTGGAGGCCTACATTTATGGCAGAATCAAGTGCTTTGCAGAAAATGAGGCCCATGCCTTAGAAAAATAAGAAAATTTCCAAGAAGGAATGATAATAATTTCAAAGTTTGCATAAATATCACTTAAGGGCTTTTTAAAAATACTTAGTTTACAATCACCTTTTTAAAGTAATCTTGGAAATAGCAGTAGTGGTGGGAAGAGACTTACAATCCTCTTTCATGAATCTTAGCTGAACTAAGATATGGAATCAACCAATGTTCAACTACAAAGGAATGGACTGAATGGACTGTGAAGATGTGGTGTATACACACATGGAGCATTCGTATAATGGAGCTGCAAGAAACAATGAAATCTGCAAGGCACTGCGATTTGCATGGGACTGGATGATGCTCTGTTAGAGAAGTAAGCAGAAGAACAAATACAAGATGATCTCACTTATCTGTTGTATATAGAATAACTGGATGACAGAATACAAGATGTTAATGGAGGCTACTTAGATCATTTGTGACCCCACAGTACAGGAAGAAAAAGGACAAAGAAGAAAAGGTGGGGGAGAGGTAAGAAGTGGTGAGGGTAAGGTCAGGAGGCAGGGCCAAGTGCCTCACATACACTGGTATTATAGAGGAGTGGTACTGCTATATATTCAAACCACAAAGTCAACAACACTAAAAGAGGGCCGGAGAGATTGACAGCGGTAGGACATTTGCCTTGCAAGCAACCCACCCAGGGTCAAATCCCGGCATCCATATGGTCCCCCATGCCTGCCAGGAGTGATTTCTGAGCACAGAGTCAGGAGTAATTAAGCCGGGTGAACCAAAAACAAAACAAAAACTAAACTAAACAAACAAAAAAAAAAAACAACAACAAAACCCTGAAAGAATAAGATCCAAACTTCACCAAACTTTAAAATGTGCTCACTAGAGAGGCAGACTGAAGTTTTGGGAGGAAACCAGGGTACACTTAGTGGAGGGAAGTTGAAACCAGTAGTTGGATTGGTAATGGAACAATGTATACCTAAAACTCAACTATGATAACCTTGTTGATAGGGCGTTTGCCTTGCAAGCACTCAGCTGACCCAGGTTTGATTCCAGCACCCCATCTGGTCGCACAAGCACCGCCAGGAGTGCAGTCAGGAGTAAATCTTTAAGCACTGCCAAGTGTGGCAGCACCACAACAAAACAAAACAAAATTTAAATAAAAAAAAAAGAAACAGATGCAAAAATTGGCTATAAAAAGCTCCAAATAATAAAATTAATTAGGGCTTAGAAAATTGATTTAAAAGATATAGGGGTGGCCAGCGAGGTGTCGCTAGAGGTAAGGTGTCTGCCTTGCAAGTGCTAGCCAAGGAAGAACCATAGTTCGAGCCCCTGGCGTCCCATATGGTTCCCCCAAGCCAGGGGCAATTTCTGAACGGTTAGCCAGGAGTAACCCCTGAGCGTCAAACGGGTGTGGCCAAGACAAACAAATAAACAAACAAAAAAAGATATAGGGGTTTGTTTTAAATATCAAAGAAAAAATCCAGTAGGAGGAAGACTTGCAATAATCTAGAAAATATGTTAAAGAGGGTAAATTGGTGGAATATTATTTTCAAGTGGTAAATAAGGAATGAGATCCAAAAATGGCAACGGGATATCCCAACTAATATACAAAATGCTTGTGGCTAGAAATGGGGTCCATCCAAAAAAAAGCCCAAAAAACCCTACCAACTAAACAAAAAACCCACCCCAAACCCAAATTTGTATCTCTAAAGAAGAAAGAAAAGGAGACTGCAATTTCACATATGTATAACCAAACTCATAGAATTTGATTTAAAACTTTGATTTTCTAGATTCATTTTTCTTTCTTTGGGGGGGGTGTGGAATTGCCATCTTCCTATACACCGGTTTCAAACCTGCCATCAGTGATTACTTTCAGTTATTCTTCCTAACATCTAATGGATTACAAAGTATTAGACTAATAAGTACGGAAGTGATTTAGAGAATGTTCAAACTATAAGGCCATGCTCCTGGTAAGAATGGAGCTGTGGTACCTTTTAAATGCAGCAATCAACATACCTCCGACACCACTGCGTTTTCCTAAACTAATATTAGCACAAACTATCAGTGAACTCATGAATGAGAGTCGCTGGTGCCAGGTAGCTGAAAAGAGCCATAGATTTAGAAAGTTTGGGTTTTGTTAGAGTATCGGCATCACTGTAGTTCAGCACTCCCATTTCTTGGATGAGGATAAAGTAAATTGTTCACACACAGCCCTAGAGGTAAGACTTTATAGATGCAAAGAGGGCTCCAAATTGTTAGATGCGGCTGCAATTTTTCTCCTCTAATAAAAGGAGCGTATTCTTCCATCTTGTGATTACTTAGCCTTCGCCCAGGAATTCAAGCAACTATTCTAAAAGTAGACACTTTTCCCTTTGCCTTTGCCTCCCAGTATTCCAAATCCAGATCAATAGTCCCTGAACATTGCTTTCAGAACTCAAAAGCCTTCACAGGCCTTTTTTAACTCGTGCTTATGGGATAAAGTGCAATTTAGTATTAATCCAGCGTTCACTTGAGTTTCTGTTGCTTCAGTCCCATCCAGAAAGATTTCACTTTGCTAGACTCTGTTCCTTAGTCTAACGCGTCAAAGGCAATAGGCTGATGGTTATCTGGGACAGAACCTGTTCAGTCTCAAAAAGGACACCATGCATATTGACTCAAGAGTCTGTACAAGTGCCTTGAAGCATCAGGCAACTTTTAAATCATTTTGACCAAATTCCCCGCATGGCATCTTCATTTTGCACCAGACCCCTTAAAACCATGCAGGGTTGCGGCTCAAGAGTTCTTGACAGTCCGGTTGCCCAAGGGTGGTAAGTGCTTCTCCGCCAAACTTCGGCTGAAGGAACCAGAAAGAAGGCGCACACATGCGTGTTTTCAGCCTCGACGTGCCCTCATCAAAAAAGAACAGAAGCCCAGAGCGGTGAGGGGGTGGCACGGAGCACCTGCTTTCTTTGCACCAGACTCCCAAACCCCTCACCTTTGGCCCGACCCACGTGGCCTCAGACCGGTTCCAGCTGGATTCCTCCGGGAGGAGGCTGTTGGAAAGCCAAATAGAATGTTTGCTCTTCCCTCAGCTCAACCAATCCCCGAAGCGCCTGGGGTGGAGGGGCGTGGCTCCTAGGCTTAGGCTCGCTCTGATTGGCTGAAAGCGTTGGCCCGTGGGCGGAGAAAGCGAGAAAGCGGGAGGCGGACCGCGCGGAGCACACACACACGCTACACGACTGCGCAGGCGCGGCCGGGGCGTCCCCAAACAAAACCCGGGCACCCGGAGGCGTCTCAGACCAACCAGCCTTTCCTTTCCCCCTCCCGCCCCGCCGCTCCTCTCCGCTCCGCCCCGCCCTCGCCGACGTCCGGCGCGGCCACGCTCCGCGGGGCCTTTAACCCGCGCCGGCCCGGCGCTCCTTGAGCCTCGGGCGGTGGTGGCGCGCGAGGGGCGGCTCGCACTCCCGGCCCGCGGCGCAGCCCCGGCGCGGGGCGGACGATGACTTGCTCCCGCGGCTTCCTGAAGCTGGGCGGCTGTCGGCGCGTGGCGGGCGGCCGGGCGGCGGCGCTGAGGGGCCCGGGCGGCGCGGCGGGAGGCCCCGGGGGCCCCCGCGACGACGGGCGGCCACCGCGCGAGCTGGCGGGCCGTGGCCTCCGCGCCGAGGGCGCCTTCCGCCCGTCGCGGGTGGTGGTGGTGGCCAAGACCACCCGCTACGAGTTCGAGCAGCAGCGCTACCGTTACGCCGAGCTCTCGGAGGACGACCTCAAGCAGCTGGTGGGTGCCCGCGGCCCCGCCGTCCGGCTGGGGGACCCCGCTTGCACCTCCACGCGGCCGGCTGGCTGGGAAGCCGGGTGGGTGGAGGGAAGGCGGCCGCACCCCCCACAGACCCACAGACGCCCCATCTGCCTGTCTGTCCTCCCCGGACCCCCCTCACGGCCCCTCGCCCCGCTTCCCTGGAATCCATCGCTGTGGAGAGGGGCGAGCGGGTGGGGGTGCATTGATAGTGCGCAGATCACCCCCGAACCCCGCTCCACCTCCCCCAGGTTGGGGTGCGCTCCTGGAAGCCTTGACGCGGGCTTGGCGAGGGAGGAAAGGGCCCTGCAGTGGGAAAGGTTTTTTTTGGGGGGGGTGGGGGGAACCTCCCTGGACTCTTTTTTTCTTGACACCCCCGACCCTGATCTCCAAGGAGCATGCAAAGGTGGCAGAGGACTCGTTTTTTTTTCTTTCTGAGGACAGCCCCCCCCCACCCTAAAAGTGGGGCTCCGCTGCAAGCCTGCAAGGGATAAAAGAGGGCCAAGGAGCCGCGGACACACCCCCTTTGGCTCCGCGGAGCTGCCGGGCTCAGGGCGAAAGCACATGCTAAGCACTTGGCCGCGCGCTAATGTGTGTTTTCAAGACACACGTGTGTGTCGCGACTGGTCGAGCCTATGAGTCCACTCTGGAGGGAAGGTGGACACCCAGGGCCAGTCGGAAACTGGCTCAGCATGACATAAAATAGCAAATGCTTCCACCCCTAGCAGATAGTTGGCGCAAATGGTATTGATGCCTTTCGCAAAGTATATACAGATGAGACAACCTTTTCGGGGAGGGGAAAGAGAGGGAAGCCCTGCTACTCTCTCTTCCCTCTCCTCTTGGAAACTTCCCGAGCCTTTGCTGCCACCCACCAGCCCTCCGGAAAGGAAGGTGACAGAGCTGTCATGAGTCATAGATGCAGGAAAATCGCCGCTGGAAGCAACTCTGTGTTGACAATGCACCAAAAAGGCCTGCCTGAAACACGACTTTTGTAAAATTTCTCGCAAGGGTAGACGGCCCAGCCCGTTGCAGAATTTTTGTACTATCTGTAAATGCAGCAAAATGATGCTTGAAGCCATCTTTGCTTAAACAGTTATGCATGATTTAGCACGATTTCTGGATTTTTTTAAGTGCTCTTTGAAATCTCCAGGCATTACTCTCATTGAGGTGGACTAGGTGTAGATTTGTTTCCTCTCCCCAAGAAACCTTTGCATTCCTGAAAGAATTAATTAGCAAACAGTTTGAATTTTAGGCGGCAGTAGTCAAATTTGTTTAGGAAATGAAATTGGAAGGGAAGCAAATACAGGAATATTTATTTTGGAAAGAAAGGGTGACCCTGGGGCTGTACTTTTAATTTTTTGCAAGATGTATATCTTTTAAAATCGTCACTTTTGTCACACAGTTTCGTGCAAACCTTCCCAGACAATGTAAAATAATAAAGCAGATGGGCTCATCTGGGAGACACAAGCTCTGGAGTTAGGACTTGTTTGAGGCCCAGGATCTGTGTAGTTAACTTCCTATAAGAGGACATTTGTTTTTGTTTATTTTGCGGCCATATCCTGGAGTGCTCAGAGACCCATCTACAGTTCCAGGAGCACCTTGGCCCTTGTACTATTCTCTCTGCCCCAAGCTCAATAAATCTTTTAAATTGCCCCGGGTAGTCACTTTTCACTGTGCTGCCATTCTAGTTTAGCAAGTGAAAGACTACAGAGATGGCTTCAATAGCCACTAAGGCCCTAGATTAGAAAGAGCTGGCATTTTGGAAACCTGTTAGCTTTTCCCAGGCTTCAAGAAAATTGAGCCTTCTGGATTATATTCTTGTACCTCTAGGGTGACACTAAACAGAAGTTCTTAAGTGTAGGCAGATTGTTCCGTCTTTAGAAATGGAACTTCGAATTATCTACGTACTTGAGTATCTGAGAGGAAATCTGTACTTGATAAATATTTCTCTGTTGCCCAGTAAAAATTTGCAGTAAAAATATGACTTTGAAATGAAAACTTAGGTACATGACATTTGCAAACACCAGGGAATTTGTTCCACTTATATTTTACTGATTTAGTTCCTTACTGAATTGAGTCAATTTTATCACTTACGCCAGTTTTCAGGGTAGTATTAGGTGAAGTCCACACCAGAGATCTGGAATAAGACAGGATTCTGTGTGATATGAAGTTGTTTTCAAGAGGGTTCTTTAAGTGATAAGTGTTATGATGGTTATTTTTGCTGGAGCAAAAGATTAAGGTTTACAAACTGTGTGAATTGAGTATAAAAGGAACTGGACAGACAGGTGCTTAAGCCAGTCTTGGATACCTTGGTTATTAGTTCACACTAGTTCATGATAGCCAGAAAGTTTGTGGCAGAGTTTTCAATGGTAGTTTTGTTGCAAAATAGGTCTGTATTTGGTAACCGAATTGAAGGACAAGGGGAGAGTGCCTGTAATTTATCCCCTGTAACCACATGGTTGTCCAATTTGGGTATCTAAATGATAAAAAAGAAATATTTAGTTGATAAAATAGAGTGAAGTTGTTAAGAATAGGTTCACATCTTTAAATTGAGTTGAGGTTTGACTTTAGTTTACCTATTTTAATATTAGTGACGTTGCTTTGTTTTGAACTTTTGCCTTTTTTCCCCTTCTCCTAATAGATGTATGACTTCTATTGTGAATAGCTTTTTCCTTATTCTCCCCCAAAGATTTACCCCTAACTGCCCAAGATTTGCAAAGGCTGATTGAACTATGACTGTTTACTTGTATCATACAGAATGTAGCCGTTGGCAGATGGGACTTT
>PVKC010028238.1:0-15492 GCA_004027635.1 Crocidura indochinensis
ACCCAAGATAAATGGCAATTTTGAAATTAAGTTGTTCGTCATAACATGCCAAACATTTACAAGGTGCTAGAAAACTAAAGACAAATTGCATGTTTTTTTTTTTTAAGTGAGAGGCTGCAAATTAACTAGTGTCCATTCATGAGTTACTTACAGTTAACTGTTTTAATATTTCTGATAAACTAAATCCTTTTGTGTTAAAAGTTCTTTTTGCTTCAAGAAGTTCTTGGTAAATCAACTCTAACATCTGAAAATTTTAAGGAAATATTAAAACATCCTAAAAAAAAAAAAAAAAAGAAGTGACACAAACCACTCTCAGGAAGTGCAAAAACCAAAAGGTGAATTGCACTCCTGAGAAGAAATTGTATTTGCCAGAAAAGCCTGCTTTGAGTAGTCACAAATCAGCTGACCTCTTTGTATGGATCGTCTGGCTATAATTTCATACGCGACAGTGAAATTTCACTCTTTCCCTTTAAGAAATCAGGTCTCAGTATTTTCCCCTTCAGACAAAGGAAAACAGTATCAGACTCCTGCTAAAAACTCCCTCACTGACCAGTCTCTTTGACCTGTGCAATACTGGCGCCAAGAATGTTTTTCTCAATAATTCAAACTCAGGATGAAAGCAATTTTCAGTTTTCTACCCAAAAACTCTAAATACATCTTTCCTCTTCCCTGATAATTGCTAACTCACTCAAGGAATCTCTCACCTTTCTAGGTAATTGCCTAGCTCTCTCTTCCTTACCCAAAACAAATACAAATTCCTTTCCATCCTCGGTATCTGGTTCTTTTAATATGTAGAATTTGGCTAGCTTCTCCTCCATCCAGAACCTACCTTCTATTATTCCCAAGAATACTACTTTGCATTCCAGAGTTTACTTTATAAGTCTCAGCTGAATCAATACATTTGTCCTCGTTTCATCTGACGTGGATCCCCATGCATCGCGTGTGGTAATTTTTCTTTCTACATTAATATTCTGTTTTTCAGTCTCTTCGTATCCCACTCTCTCCCGTGGAAAAGTCTTGAAACCCACAAAGCTATATTGCTGTATAGAGACGCTACAGCCGCCTGTAACACAGAAGACTGTACAAAACAACGGTAGAACAGAACCTTTAGAACTGTAAAGACTCTAACCTAGACCCTGTCCTAGGACCTGTGCAAATGCCAAGACTGCTGGATACAGTGCCCTCAATGTCTCACCCACAACTGAGAGGAAAGTTTCCTGGCACCACATACAAAACCCTTGGGATGATGTAATGAACATCTATGGAGCCAGGGGTTGAGTCCATGATGGTATGCCTCAAGGATGGAGAAACCCTAAATCTCCTAGGACACAGGAATTCCCATTCTCCCCCAATGCTTACTGTGCCTATACAAAAAAAAAAAAAAGTGGAGGGAATGCCAAACTCTACCACTGCAGCACCCCTTCTTTTGGTTTTGTTTTGATTGGTTATTTTTTTACTTTATTTCCCTTCTTTCCTCCACTTTTCTCTTCCCTATTCACTTCTGTGGATATTATTTGGCGATTTTTTTCTCACTGGCTGGGTGCATTTTTTCTTTTTTTCTCTTTTTTTCTTTTTTGGTAGTAGCAGCCAATTTTTTCTTCTCTTCCTCGCTTTCTCCTTTCTCTCTCTTTTTTCTTGTTTCTGCTTATCCTTTTTATCGCAAATGACAACAGAATAGACTACAACAAGCTATAAAATGGAGACCAGTTGCAATAGTATTCTGGGGGAAAAGGGATGTAGATATGCGATGCATACTGGAAACGGGGGTGGAGGGAGGACAGCACTGGGCTGGGAGTGCCCCTCATTTGTTGTCACTATGTACCATAAATAATGCTATAAAAAACCCCAAAAATAAAAAATAAAAACACTAGATTGTGAATCTAGTAACAGAAAATTACAACTTTGTATTTACCAAGAATTAGCAAGAACTGCTAATTCATGCTGCGATGCTTAAGCGCATGGCTCTTTCACACTTTTAAAGGTTAGGAGTTATTGTTGGTCTTAGGAACCAAAAAATTGGTGCAACTCCAAATAAAAATAATTAACTCTTTTTCTTCTTCAATACTCTAACTATCAGTACTAGCTTACCAGTAATAATAGCTTTTTTGTCCATTTTACAAAACTAACAAGTTCCCTTACTAAGTCAAGTCTATTATCTTTTCTGCATGTTTTACTAGCTTAATCCCCAACCTTCTTTTTATTAACACAGGTCATGAAGCAATTATCTCTAACTGACATTGAATAACTGGGCCCTTCTAATTGCAACCACCCTCACAGCTATCTACAGTACGTATATTTTATATTTTGCCTTACTTGGACAACCATGATTTAATGCTTTAATCTTAATTAATGAAAATAATCCCCTTCTAATAAACTACATTAAGTGCTTATTAATTGGAAGTATCTTTGCTGGATTTGTCATTTCACTTAATTTACCACCAATAACCACACCACAAATAATCATACCAGCATATTTAAAATGGACTGCTCTACTTATTACCCTAACAGGCTTTATTTTAGCCTTAGAACTAAATATACCCACACAAAACTTAAAATTACCACAAATTCAAAACTATTATAACTTCTCAAATGTGCTTGGTCATTTTCCCTTTACAATTCACCGATTTATCTCATCCTCCAACCTACTAATACGTCAAAAGCTAGCCTCGATAGCTCTAGACTTAACTTAAGTTGAGATAGTATTATCCAAACTAACTTCTAATATCTAAAAAGTATACTCTACCACAGTTTCTAGTCAAAAAGGTGTTTAAATAAAATATTATTTTAAAAAAAGGACTTATCAAATCTTACTTCCTATTCTTTATAATCACCCTACTAATTAGCCTCAAATGCTTAATTTCCCCATATAATCTCTATTACTACAATGCATGTAACCAAAGACCACCTTGATACAATTACAAGTCAAAACCCATAACTGTATAATGCTGCAATACTCATAGTCGACTCACTAAAACCTCCCAAATCACCAGTATCATAGATTACTCAATCACCTTCTGTTCTTGGTTGTTTCCAGAGTTTGATTATTGTATATAGCACTGCATTAAATATAAGTGTGAGGAAGCCATTTTTGTATTGTATTTTTGTATTCCTAGGGCATATTTCTAGGAGTAGTATAGCTGGATCACAGGGGAGCTCAATTTCCTTCCTGTCTTTTGAGGAATCTCCAAATTGTTTCCCATAAAGGCATTCCCACCAGGAGTGAATGAGAGCTCCTCTTTCTCTCCATATACCTGCCAGCAGTTATTGTTCTTTTTCTTTGTGATGAGTGCCAATCTCTGTGGTATGAGATGGTACCTCATTGTTGTTTGGGTTTGCATATCCCTGATGATTAGTGATGTGGAGTATTTTGTCATGTGTCTTTTGGCATTTGTAGTTCTTCTTTAAGAAAGTATCTGTTAGGGAGGGATGTCTCCCACCTTGAAAATATGCCACGTGGACCCAACTTAGACCTCAGGTGATTAGACACCATCTGTCCAGCCTTGAACCCAGGATCCCAGACATAGAAACGACACAGTTCTTCACAACAGCTACAGGAAACAAATCCCATCCGGGACATCCTTAATACTGCTGGGCCACCTACAAGTGCCAGCCCTAATATGATATCCTGACAGCAAGGGAAATGGGATCAACTTGACCTAAGAGCAGGTTATTCTACCTCACCAGCTAATGATAAGACAAAATCAGAAGACTTGTCACTCTGGTCGGTCCAAAAGCCAAGATCATGATTTACAGATGACTGACGGCTAGAACCAAGACTAGACTGTATATATTTTGGGACCAATAAAAAAGCCCTACTCTAGGGTTTGAACTACGAACCGCACAAAAACCATGATCCCCAGTTCCAAAGGACTGGCAGAGACAATTCCAACCGAATGGGGCTTTTGGAAACACAGTGAAAGACACTTATCCTCGGTTCCATCCAAGGATCAGTACAAAGAGCAAGACCACAATCCACAGAAGATGGATTAATATGACACTGCGGGAACAGAACTTCTAGAACCACAAAGAAAGACTTCATCATAAGTCCCACTCCAGGACCTGTGCAGACACTGAGATCTCTAGATACAGAGGTCTGATTCCATAACCCAGGATGGAGTAGAAGTCTCCCAAACACCATGAAAGCACCACCGGGAGAGTAATTGAACCTGAACGGAACCTATAGTTAATCCCGTGACAATATACTCCAAAGGTGGAGAAACCCCACAACGCTTAATTGAATTCCTTTTCGAATGACCCCAATATTTACTGTGCTAGTGCAGGAGGGAAAAAAAGGCAAAGAGCACAAAACATTTTTCTTTATTTACTTATTATTTATTTTATTTTTTTATATTATTTTTTTATCTTCATTTATTATTATTGTTTTTTCTTATTTTTATTTACCTATCTAGCTTTTGTCTATTTCTTTGTTTTGGAGTGGGTATTGAAGTTGTTGTCCCCATATATAATTAAATGTTTTTTTGTCTTCTTTTCATTTCTTTCATTATGTGCTCTGCCATATTTGCTAACTCAAGACCATGGCTTGTATTGTGGTGCCTATTGTTATCGCTGGAGTGCTCACTGGATATTTGACACTTCTTTTTGTACTGTTGGAGTGTTTCAACTTCTTTTTCTCCTTCGTCTCTCAAACCTACGATGAGAGCCTCTAGAAGGATTCTGCCCATTTTCGGCACATTAGACTTTTACCCCAGTTTACTACTTTTCTCTTCTTCAAACAAAACCACATAACTTGAACTATCTAGTCCTGCCTACCAGTTAGAGGGGGAAATAAGGTGGTCACCAAGACCAAGACTACTAAGTAGTAAGCTAGGTACAGAGGGGACCACATATTCTAGCAGCCCCAGGGGGAGGGAGGAGGATATGGGAGATAGGACGAATACAGAGGTGTAGGAAGGACAAAGCGGTGATGGGAACCCCCTGATTTTATGTAAATATATACCTATAATATTATTGTCAACAATATGTAAGCCACTATGATCAAAATAAAAAAATATAAAAAAAAAGGGCCCGGAGAGATAGCACAGCGGTGTTTGCCTTGCAAGCAGCCGATCCAGGACCAAAGGTGGTTGGTTCGAATCCCGGTGTCCCATATGGTCCCCCGTGCCTGACAGGACCTATTTCTGAGCAGATAGCCAGGAGTAACCCCTGAGCACTGCCGGGTGTGGCCCAAAAACAAACAAAAAAAAAGTATCTGTTCATTTCTTCCCAATTTTTGATGGGGTTAGATTTTTTTCCTTGTTAAGTTCTGTCAGTACCTTGTACATTTTCAATATTAGCCCCTTATCTGATGGGTATTGAGTGAATAGTTTCTCTCATTCTCTGGGTGGCTTTTGTATCCTAGGCACCATTTCCTTTGAGGTGCAGAAGCTTCTCAGCTTAATATCGTCCCATAGCTTTATATCCACTTTCACTTTTTTGGAGAGTAATGCTTCCTGGAAGATGCTTTTAGTCTCAATGTCATAGCATGTTTTACCTATGTGTTCTTCTATCTACCTTATGGTCTGGGTCTGACATCAAGGTCTTTAATCCATTTGGATTTGTCCTTTGTGCATGGTGTTATATGGAGGTCTGAGTTTGCTTTTTTTGCAAGTGGCTAACCAGTTGTCCCAATACCACTTGTTGAAGAGGCTTTCCTTGCTCCATTTTGCATTTATTGCCCCTTTATCAAAGATTAATTGATTATATGTCTGGGGAACATTCTCTGAATACTCAAGTCTATTCCATTGCTCTGAGGGTCTGTCTTTATTCCGATACCAGGCGGTTTTAATGACTATTCTTCTATAAAACAATGTAAAGTTAGGGTAAATGATGCCTCCCATCTTCTTTTTCCTATAAGTTGCTCTAACCCTTCATGGGTATTTATTGTTTCAATGAATCTCAGGAGTATTTGATCCACTTCTTTGAAGAATGTCACGGGTATTCTTAGAGGGATTGCATCAAATCTGTACAATGTATTGTACAGGGAGTATTGTACTGCAAGCGCCTTCTGTCTTGCAGTGCCAGTGGGATTTCGGTGAATTCACTTCAGGGAGAGTGGGTTTCCCAGGCCAGTGTACAGAAAAACATGAAATAAACGAAACCACATAGAATATGTGGTGTCAATACGTCTTCTGGAAGGAGTGTGACAAGTTTATTTTCCAAGCAGGGGTTTTTATAGGGGTAAGCCATTCACAGGTGCAAGAGAAGGATATTTGCAATAACAAGGCAAGGTTAATTGCAATAGAAAAGGTAACACACTCAGGGCAGCTTTTAACAACCAACCTCAATTGTAAAACAAGGGTTAGGAGGAGGTAAGAAATATCTAGAAACTTGATCTTCCTGAGCTGGGCTCCATTGTTTTTGGGGTCAAGCACAGGAAGAAACCAAAATCTCCTAAAATGTGTTTTTCTATTTTCTGAGCAGAGTCAATAGCCTAGGCCTAGGGTCTGCCCTTGTTTACCAGAAACTTCAGCTGCAAGGACATATTTGCTTTTAGGGTTTTATATAATACATACATACATACATACATACATACATATATATATAACCCTAAAAGCAAATATATATATATCCAGAAAAGGGGTACTCTTAGTAATCTTTGGCGCTGGAATTTTTGAGCCAAATTATTTGATATAGGTCATAATTTTGCCTGAGATAATGCCAAGCATCTCTCTGGAAATTCCTCAACTATCCACGCAGGAGAAAAAGGCATCCACAGCAGGCCTTTTGAGGAACCCTGTGGTGGATATTGCAGTTCTCCCCACCAGGAAAATCTAAGGATACCTCTGGTGGGCTGAATTCCTCTAAAGGTTTATGATGCCTTGGCAGTATTGCCATTTAAATTATATTAATCTTCTCAATCTATGAACAGGATATGTGTCTCCATTTCCTTGTGTCCTCTTTTATTTCTTGAAGCAGGGTTTTTGTTTGTTTGTTTATTTGTTTTTGGGTCACACCCAGCAGCGCTCGGGTTATTCCTGGCTCCATGCTCAGAAATTACTCCTGGCAGAAATTACTCTGTGGGATCATATGGGATGCCGGGATTCGAACCAATGACCTTCTGCATGAAAGGCAAACACTTTACCTCCATGCTTTCTCTCTGGCCCCGAAGCAGGGTTTTGTAGTTTTCTTTGTATAGATCCTTCAACTCTTTACTTAAGTTGACTCCAAGATAATTGAGAGTTTGTGTGACACTAATGTGAAGGAGGTTGTTTTTGAATATCTTTTTCTTTTCTTTTCTTTTTTTTTTTTTTTTTTTTTGGTTTCTGGGTCACACCCGGCAGTGCTCAGGGGTTACTCCGGCCTCTGTGCTCAGAAATCACTCCTGGCAGGCTCGGGGTACCATATGGGATGCTGGGATTCGAACCATCATCCTTCTGCATGCAAGGCAACGCCTTACCTTCATGCTATCTCTCTGGTCCCGAATATCCTTTTCTTATCTATATCTATATCTATATCTATATCTATATCTATATCTATATCTATATCTATATCTATATCTATATCTATATCTATATCTATATCTATATCTATATCTATATCTATATCTATATCTATATCTATATATTTTTTGGTTTCTGGGTCACACCTGGCAGTACTCAGGGTTACTCCCGGCTTTATGCTCAGAAATCACTCCTGGCAGGCTCGGGGTACCATATGGGATGCTGGGATTCTAACCACTGTCCTTCTGCGTCTAAGGCAAACATCCTACCGCTGTACTATCTCTCTGGCCCTTCTTCTTTATCTTTATTGGTGTATAAGAAGGTCATGGAATTTTGTGTGTTAATTTTGTAGCCTGCTACTTTGCTGTATGTATCTATTGATTTTAGAAGTTTTTTGGTCCAGTCTTTACGATTTTCTAAATATAGTATCATGTCATCTGCAAAGAGTGAGAACTTGACTTGTTCCTTTTCTATTTGGATGCCTTTGATATATTCTCTTGCCTAATTTGTATGGCAAGAACTTCCAGCACTATGTTGAGTAGAAGTGCTAGCAGGGAGGAGCCTTGCCTTTCTTTTTTAAACTTTTATTCTTTGATTTCATGAAACAATATTTAATTTTATTTATTTTTGATTTGTAGGCCATACCCAGGAGACTCAGGTCATAATCCTGCTTTTACACTCAGGAATCAACCCTGGTTGGGTTCAGGGTCATGGGTATCGAAGCCCAGTTGATGAGGTGCAAGGCTAGTGTCTTACCCTCTGTACTTATTCTTTGGTCTCTGATATAACATTTTGGGCAATACAATCTTTTTGTTTGCTTGTTTTTGTTTTTGAGTAACACTGGCAGTGCTCAGGGGTTACTCCTGGCTCTGTGCTCAGAAATCGCTCTTGGAAGGCACAGGGTACCATATGGGATGCCGGGATTCAAAAATCATTCATCATGGGTCGGTTGCATGCAAGGCAAGCACCCTACTGCTGTGCTATCTCTCTAGCCCCTGGTCAATACAATCTTAACCCTTTTAGACTTGTTTTTCAGTTTTTTATCAACATTGTTTTGTTTTGTTTTGTTTTGTTTTGTTTGCTTGTTTATGGGTCACACCAGGCAGTGCCCAGGGGTTACTCCTGGGCTCTACACTCAGAAATCGCTCCTGGCAGATTCAGAGGCTATATGGGATGCTGGAATTCAAACCACCGTCCTTCTGCATGCAAGGCAACCATCTTACCTCCATGCTATCTCCCTGGCCCCTTTATAAACACTTTTTGAATGGTCTTTTTTTATGTGTGTGTGGTTTTTGGGTCACACCCGGCAGTGCTCAGGGGTTACTCCTGGCTCCATGCTCAGAAATTGCTCCTGGCAGGCACAGGGGACCATATGGGACACCGGGATTCGAACCGATGACCTTTTGCATGAAAGGCAAACGCCTTACCTCCATGCTATCTCCCAGGCCCCATTTTTCAAATGGTCTTATTTAATTATACTACTACTGATGATGATGATGATGATGATGATAATGATAGGCTCTTACTTAGCTTCAGGTGACCTTTATGACATAGGAAAAGTTCTGGTGCCCTCTTCATGAGCAATTTTTCTATGAGTCATAGATTATGATTCATAGAAACTTTCAGGGGAGTCTACATACTGTTTCAGGGCTTAGCCTACTGGAATTTGCCAAGGTGGGCAGTGATGGATGGGGAGTGCTGTTGTGTGTGGAGTAGGAACTTTGTGTCTGAGATGTTGTTCACTGTTGCCTACAGTGTTGGAGATCCTGGAAGCTAAGGAAAAATGAGAAGAGGAGCAAGAGTTAAGGAAAATACTGGATTTCCTGGTGGGGTGTTTGTAATCTCCCCACTAAATGAAATATTGTTGGTTTTTTTTTCAGGTATTTTGCTACTTTGGGAGCAGTTCGGAGATACCATCCTAACAGCTACCATTCCCGCCACCTCGCCAGATTTTTTCTCACCATTTTACTAGTTAGCTTCGCCTTCTCCTTTGGCTGTGGCCTGTACCAGATCATCTCAGTGGATAGAACTACCCTCAAATGGGAATTTTAAATCACCATTGCCAAAGTATGAATTTGGGGAGAAAATACTTTTTTTTGGTTGGTTGGTTGGTTTATTTGTTGGTTGGTTTTGAGGTAATATCCTGCATGTTCATTGTCATAGAGGTCTCCTCTACAGAGAATTTTATACAGATATTTCTGTATGGCTTTTTTCCCTGTAGTTTCATACAAATATTAGCATTCAGGATACCGGTATTTTTTTAAAACATCTTAAGATTTTACCTTTATTTCCAACTTATCATTCAATGATATTATTTTTTCTTTCAAATTTAATTTTGGAAAAGAGACTATATTTCCATGGTTCTCAGGAAAACACAGGGAAATCAAAATGTTTCTTGAGTATAATAAGAATTTTCTCACTCTGAGCTCGAGAAACAGCTCATGGGGGCTGTAGTATGTGTCTGACACAAGGGGTTCATCAATCCCCAATCGTGCCTGCTTCTTCAGGTACCTAGTGGGCATGGCTTTGGTGGGCCCCATAACTTCTGGGACTGGTTCAAGAAGCAAATAAACCAAATTTCCTCATTCTTTGTACTCAGTTCTATTCTCCAGTGGACCAACCTTTAATGGGTAACCACCATTTCACTAGTAACCAAAATATTTGTGTATTCTCTCAATTTTTTAAACATTAAAAACCTTTTGTTAATTGATTACAGGTTTTTTAAAAAATTATTTAAAAATACATCACATAGTTGACACAATTGATCATAATACATTTGTTTCAGGCAGAACAAAGGCAAAGTTATTTTAAAAAGAGAAAGTAAAACTAAATTAAGAGTAAGGAAAGAAGAAAAAGCTCAGTAGCAAGTATATTTTTGAAAATTATTCACCAATGAACTCATTAAAGCCCTAGCAGAAGGTTTTGTAAGCTCTTCTCTTTTTTTTAAGGATAAGAGTTAAAGAAATACAGTAAAAGCGATGTTAAACTGTCAATTATTGTTGTTTGCATAGGCCCAGCAAAATATGGGGGAAATAGAAAGGAAAAGACTTGACCTAAATACAAGGAGACCCTACCCGTTAAGTTTTCTGGCATAAGACCAACTCTGGGCTCCTGGGATACTATGTTGTCCAACCCAAGTCATTGTCTGTGGTTCCAAACAACTTCTTTCTGCACAATCTGTGTTGTTGGTGTCAGGTTTCTGTAGTTAAAGATCCTGGATTCTGGATTAGAAAGATAACATGGAGGTAGGGCATTTGCCTTGCATGCAGAAGGATTGTGGTTCGAATCCCAGCATCCCGTAAGGTCCCCCAAGCATGCCAGGAGCTATTTCTGAGTGTAGAGCCAGGAGTAACCCCTGAGTGCAGCCGAGAGTGACCCATAAAAAAAATAATCCTGGATTCTGTGCAAATCCTACATTGAAGTCAGGAAGATGTAGCGCATCCTCTAGTTTCACCTCACAATTAGATGAAAATGCAGATAGCCCTGCCTTGAAAGCAGGTTGTTGTTAAGTCTTCTCAGTGTTAACGGAATCCTCTTTGGAGTAAATCGATGTCAGGGCAGCAGTAGGATCTTCCCTGGTAGAGGATTACTTCCAGGTGATGTTATAGACAACTGTCATTGTTTCATAAATGGTACCCCTGGTTCAGGGGTGAATGGACAATGCCCGTTCTGGTGAGGTCTGAGCCAGGTCATTATGACAATGTTCAGGGTGTAAGGCCCCACTGCATTATAAGATTTGTGTGTTCCTATGTTATTAGATAAGAACTTGTTTGTATGTATAGTATTTTCCCATTTTATTGTGCATATTCAAAAGAGGAACAACTCGATAAGGTATTATTGGTGCATATGGGGACTGTGGAAACAAGTCCAACAATCCCTGTAACTTGGTTCTAACATAAACTGTAAACCAAGGGATTCTTCTATCAGACTTACTTATTGATCAGATCACAAAGAACAAAACAAAATAGTGTGGGAAATTGTCCCTATATAAGAGAATATTCAGTGAGGGTTATAGCTGTTAAGGGAATACATATAAGATATTCAGGATATATGCATGTTCCTTTTATGCCATTTGAAATAGTTAGGGGGTGGTGTTGAGTCTGGTATACCATTTTGATCTATGATTTGGCCTGTGCAGTCAGATAAATGGCTGACTATAGTCCCATATCAGGAAAAATTCTTGAGCCGTGACTTCTCAGAAACCAAGTCTCTTAGCAAGCCAAGGTCCACAATCAGGAAGAAGGAGGAAAGGAAGCCTCTGAGAGTAAAGGCACAAGAAGCAGATAAACCAAATTTCCTCATTCTTTGTACTCAGTTCTATTCTCCAGTGGACTAACATTTAAATGCGTAACCACCATTTCACTAGTAATCAAACTATTTGTGTATTCTCTCAATTTTTCAAAAATAAAATTGGGATCATTTTGCTGCTGGAAATTACACCCAGGCTACCTCCATGCAATGCTGACTCCCTAGCCCTTTAGCTCTTTCCTCAGACCCAGACTTCTTTGTGTAACCAGTAGTCACTTTGTGTTTTTATTATTTTACTTCATCTTCATTTTCCAGCCATATTACAATCAGTACCATACCTTTTAAACATCATAGAGTTATTCTTTTTTTTTTTTTTTGGTTTTTGGGTCACACCCGGCAGCTCTCAGGGGTTACTCCTGGCTCTACGCTCAAAATCACTCCTGACAGGCTCGGGGGAACATATGGGATGATGTTATGCCGGGACTTGAACACCGTCCTTCTGAACGCAAGACAAACATCTTACCTCCATGCTATCTCTCTGGCCCCCATAGATTGATTCTTATTTTGCCTTTGTCACTTATTAAATGTAAGTGATTGACTACTCTGAAGATTTTTAAGCACTCAGAATAGATGCGTCCATTTTATCATTAAAAATGAAATGTCACTACAATAACAGCAGACATATTTCGCATGTTAAAAAATTAATCAACAAAGAATAGTTTCATGTCTGCTAATGTTGGAGAATAAAAATGCACCACAACTTAACCTGACTCCTTTTGCATTTGTTTCAGGGGTGTATCTTATGGATTTTGTGCCAACCAGGTTTTGCGTGCACATCTGTGGTTTTCAGTGACGAACAAAGGGAAAAGGTAAATAATAGACACTGTCCAAAGAGTTTTCTAGGGGCTGGGGAGATAGTCCAAGGATGAACCCTGTACCATCTTATCCCACTATCACTGGACAGGCTCTGTTTTTAAAAAAATGGTCTTCTTGGGGCCAGTGAGGTGGCACTAGAGGTAAGGTGACTGCCTTGCAAGCGCTAGCCAAGGATGGACCGCGGTTCGATCTCCCTGCGTCCATATGGTCCCCCCAGGCCAGGGGCAATTTCTGAGCGCTTAGCCAAGAATAACCCTGAGCATCAAACGGGTATTGCCCAAACCCCCCGCCCCCCCCACCAAAAAAAGAAGACCTTCTTTGTTGGTCTTTGTTGGGGAGTTCTAGTTTGGGAACCACACCCCGTATTGTGAGGGACCATTCCCAGTCTCATTGGTGTCTGGAATGGAACAGCAGCCCAGAGAGCTGGGCCCTATTGGGAAATGAAGTGAATGTCTCAAAGTTGAATTCCTGTAAAAATATTGAAGGAGAACATGAGTTTAGGCTCTTTACACTTTTTTCATTGTTAATTTTTTTATTAAATGCTACAATATTTTATTTAATATTATTCTATTCGTGTTTAGGCCATGCTCAGGAGACCCAGGTCATATTCCTGTTTTTACCCTTAGGAATCACTCATGTTGGGGTCCAGGGTCCTGTAGATCAAAACCCAGTTGACCAGGTGTATGGTTAGTGTCTTACCCTCTGTACTTTTTCTTTGGCCTTCGATATAGCATTTTGGACAATACAACCTTTATGACTTGTCTTTGTACTTAGAGATGTTTTCCTAGAGTCATGCTCATTCTTTCAACATTTTACCAACATTTTTGTTGTATGGTCTTATTTAATTATAGTATTACTACTGATCCTGATGATGATGATGATGATCCCATTCTCTAGCTTAAGGTGAGTGTGATTTAGCAAAAGTCCTATTGAGGAACAATTTTTCTACGAATCATAGATGGTGAATCATAGAACATTTAAGGGAGTCTATATATTGTTTCAGGGCATGGCCCACTGAACTTTGCCAAAGTGGGTGAGGGGGCTGGAGGGGACTGTGAAACATTGGTGGAGGGACTCGGACAGTGTTGTTGTGTTGAGCAGGAACTTCGCATCCGACAAGATGTTGTTCACTGTCGCCTACAGTATTGGAGATCCTGGAGTCTAAGGAAAAAGAAGAGGAACAAGAGTTAGGAAAGTACTGTATTTCCTGGTGGGGTGTTTGTAATCTCCCCACTAAATAAAATATTCTTGTTTTTTTTTCCCCAGGGTATTTTGCTATTTTGGGAGCATTTTGAAGATGCCAGCCCTCACAGTTTGTATTCCCACACCTCACCAGCATCGTTCTCATCATTTTGTCAGCTAGCTTCGCCTTTCCCTTCGGCTATGGCCTACACTGGATCATCTCAAAGCAAAGAAGAACCCTGAAAGGGGAGTTTTACAGTGCTATTGCCAAGGTATGGGTTTTGGGAGAAAATAGGCAGGCGGGCTGGTTGGTTGGTTGGTTGGTTTTGGCTTCACATCTAGCATGCTCATTGTCATAATGATTTCTACTCCAGAGAATTTTGTTTTTGTTTTTGACTGGGATTCAAACCACCATCATTCTGCATGCAAGGCAAATATCCTGCCTCCATGCTATCTATATGGCCCCTACTCTAGAGAATTTTTAACAGATATTTCAGTTTGGTTTCTTTTTTTTTTCCTATTTCAGAGAAATGCTTACATGCACTATACAGGTTTTATTATTTTATTATTATTATTATTACTACTACTATTTTTAAATACCTTGGACTTTACCTTTATTTTCAATATATTATGTAAATGATGTCCTTATTTTATTTTCTTTCACATTTAATCTTGGAAAAGAGATTATATTTCTATGGCTCTAAGGAAAAAAAAGAGGGAAATAAAGATGCTCTCTGAGTATAATGCTGAGAGTTTATCACACTAGATTTGAGTTACAGCTCAGAGTGTGTAGTTGGTGTCTGACACAAAAGGGGTGTCAATCCCCAATCAGCAGGCTTCCTCAGGCGAACCCCAGGACCTCTGGGACAGGTTAAAGAAGCAAATATACCAGAATTTCTCAGTCTTCATGCTCTGTTCTATTCTCCAGTTTAGTAACGATATGAGTCACCCCAATTCACTTGTAATTTCAATATGTGTGTATTCTCTCAGTTAAAACAATTGGATGGTTAATTTTTTGTGTGCTAAACTAGGGATTACTTCTGGCTCTGCACTTAACAATTAATTACTCCTGGGACCCGAGCAGTAGGGTATTTGCTTTGCAAGCAGTTGACCTAGGACGAACCACAGTTTGTTCCCCCAGTGTCCCAAATGGTCTCCCCAGCTAGGAGTAATTTCTGAGTGCATAGCTAGGAGTAACCTCTGAGCATCACCGGGTGTAGATCCAAAACCCAAGGAATTAATTACTTATGACTGTGCTCAGGGGTCCATATGGGATACCAAGGATCAAATCTGGATCAGTTTCATGCAAGGCAAATTCCCTAGCTACTGTGCTATCACTCCGACTCTGTTAGTGAAATTTTAAAACCTTTGAACAGTTACAGGTCTCAATATTATTAGTACACACATAACATAATGTACAAATGTGTATGGCATTTTAAATCGCTTCTTGATGGAATGGATTCTCCCATATCTCCCTGAAGTAAACCCCTTTCCTTTGTTCTCTTGGCAGGTTATTAAAATGGGCGTCATCCTCTGCCAGTCTGTCTCCATGATCATTCTCTATAAACTCTGCCTGTCTCAAAGTCTGTGCTAGGAAGTTTCCATGCTCTCCTCTGTCACACTGCCCCTGACCAATTTGTCTGGACACAAAAGTCGGCCTCACTTCTAAGGCTTGAGTCTTGTGGGAAGGCAAGACCAGTTGATCACACAGGGCAAGGAGCACTCAAATCCATTGACTTTTTTTTTT
>PVKC010028239.1:0-15461 GCA_004027635.1 Crocidura indochinensis
TTTTTGGTTTTTGGGTCACACCTGGCAGTGCTCAGGGGTTACTCCTGGCTCCATGCTCAGAAATTGCTCCTGGCAGGCACGGGGGACCATATGGGGCACCGGGATTCGAACCGATGACCTTTTGCATGAAAGGCAAATGCCTTACCTCCATGCTGGGCGTTCTTGGCTTTTGCACAGCCCAAAGTATGGCCAGTCTTCTGATTTTGTCTTATCGTTATTTGGTGATGTAGGATACCCTGATCTTATGTCCATTTGTTCCAACTTTCCTCGTCGTCAGGATATCATATTAGAGCTGGCACATGTTGGTGTTTGAGCAGTATTCAGGATGTCCCGGGTGGGATTTGGTTCCAGTATCTGTTGTGTAGAACTGTATCATTTCTATGTCTGGGATTCAGGGTTCAAGGCTGAACAGTCGGTGTCTGATCTCCTGGGGTCTAAGATAGGTCCACATGATATATATTCAAGGTGGGATATTCCTCTTTATTGCAAATAAGTATGAGTTCTTATCCCTAGAATATAAGAGCTTGGTTATATATGTGTGATTTCCCCCCCCCTTTTTTTTTAATTTTTTTAAAAATTTTTTGGGGGGCCACACCCAGTGACGCTCAGGGGTTACTCCTGGCTATGCGCTCAGAAGTCGCTCCTAGCAGTCACGGGGGACCATATGGGAACCAGGGGATTGAACCGTGGTCTGTCCTAGGCTAGCGCAGGCAAGGCAGCAGGCACCTTACCTCCTGCACCACCTCCCGGCTCCCGATTTCCCCCTTTTTTGAGTGTGCCTTTGCAGGGAGGAATGGTACTTCATTATATTGCTGGTGTATTTGGGGGAGGAAAAAGAGGATCAGAGAGACAAGTCACACACCCAAAAAAGATAAGAATATAAATAAAAAATATATTTGCTCACATGTGAATAAAGAAAAATGATTTAAAAAACTGAAGTAAAAATAAATTAATAACTGGAATAAGAAATAAAGAGGTAGTTTTATACCGGTCCTATACTTAATATGGAAATATAGGTTTCCCCATTGTCTTTTGAGATTCTCTTGTGGGGTGTGAGTTCCCAGACGCCTTTTCATCACATACCCTGCCCTTCTTGAGATTGGTCAAAGATTTGTGGCAGGGGGAGTCTTGGGTAGAGTTCTTGCATTGGGAGACCTTTTGGGGTTAAGTCCAGTATCCAGCAATAGTCCACGTGAGGAAGGGTTGGTAAGGAGGGCCACACAGCTTGAGTCAGCGGGGGTATTGGTTGTCATTTCCAGCTGGGTATGAGGTGCAGGTTTGAGTGGGTGTTCCTTCGCTTGGGTGCTCAGTACTGATTCATTCAGGTAGGAGATCAGTCTTGATGCCTAGTAGATTAAGAACTGGGGGTGAAGAATTTTAGTAAGAAGGAAAATTGGGATTGAGGGATGAAAGGATAGTTGGATTCCTAGAAGGTGGAAAGAGGGAGGTATATAGAAGGGACAGAAAAGAAGAAAAGATAAAATAAGATTAACTAGGAAAAGAGAAAGAAAAATAGAAAAAAGAAGAAAGAGAAGTGAGAAAATAGGAGAAAAGAGCATGGGTATGTTATTTTGCTTGGATATGTTCGATGAGTAGGCCCCATAGTATAAGTCTGTAGGTCACAGTTGCTGCTACGATGGTCTGACTGGTCATATGCTTCAGGTCCTAAAAGAAGGTATAACCTAGAGAAGAAGGGTATGTTATTGAAATGATTTCATGGGGTCAGGCGGTGGTGCTGAAGTTAAGGTGCCTGCCTTGCCTGTGCTAACCTCGGACGGACTGCGGTTCGATCCCCCGGTTCCCCATATGGTTCCCCGTGCCTGCCAGGAGCGACTTCTGAGCGAATAGCTTGGAGTAACCCCTGAGCAACACTGGGTGTGCCCCCCCCCCCAAAAAAAGAAATGATTTCATACCGCAACCTGGGTATGGTATCTCATGTAGCTTAGCTCTGAGGTGTGATCTTAGGTTGTCCACCCTTTATATCCAACAAAGCCTGTGGACTGAAAAGCTGAGAGGTTATTTTAAATATAGTATTAACACCTATTATTTTGAAGTGTTTCCCTTGGGTTCAGTCATTTCCCATGGTATTTTTTACCTGTAATCTTGTATAGGATCCCTAAGAGATTATTAGGGGCCTTTGTAGTAACCAGCTGATTACTTACCTGTTCTCTCTATGCTATTGTTTCTGCTGTTGCTGTTATCTTTTACCTTCAGTACCGTATAGGGCAAATCACAGACCAAAGTGGTGCACCCCCACCCAACTATTTCAAAATTTCCCTTCTATGTATTTGTTTTGTCTGTCCTTCTGTTTGTGATCTGTTCAATAAAGAATTCTGATAGAAGTGTTCCTCAATTAAAGTTTATATTCGAACCAAGGAGATTGTTGGACTTGTTCTAGCATCCCAATAGGCATCAATCACGCCATGTGGCATTGTTCTTCCTTTGCATAGGCACATCAAAATGGGAAAATATTAGACATACAAGCATGTTCTTATCTAATAGATATGGGAACACACAAATCTTGTAATGCAGTGGGACTTTACACCCTGAACATTGTCATAATGACCTGGCTCAGGCCTCAGAATAATGGGCATTTCCATTATCCCTGAACCAGGGATGCCATCTGTGAAATAAGCACGGTTATGTATAACATCAACTAAAAGTAAGGCTCTACCAGGGAAGACCCTACCACTGCTTTGGCATAGATCTACTCAAAAGATTCTTCTCTTAACACCCAGAAGATTTAACAGTAATGACCTGCTTTCAGGACCGAGCTCTCTGCATCAACCTCTAATGTGATCTGAAACTAACGATGCTCCACATCATCCTGAATTTGATGTAGGATATAGACAGATTCCAAGATCTTTAACTACAAAAACTTACACCAACAAAGGTGACTGTGAAAAATAAAAGTGTATTTGCACTATAGACAATGAGTTGGGTTGGACAACGTAGTATGCCTGGAGCCTAGAGTTGGTCTTATGCCAGAAAACTTCAGGAGTAAGGTCTCCTTGTATTTAGGCCAAGGCTTTTCCTTCCATGTCCCCTATATTTTGCTGGGCCTATGCAAACAACAATTGCCACTCTAACACATTCTTTGCAGTGCTCCTTTGACTCATCCTTATGAAATAATCTATTATGATCAATTGTGTCAATAATACTTTAGCCTTAATGTTAAAGGAGTTGCATAAAATTTGTGTACTGCTAAGAAATGTTATAATGTACTACAATCTGGGGACTCGAGGAACAAAGTAATTGTTTTTTGAAAGTTCAAAATTAAGGTGTCAGCAAGGGGATTCCTTTTGAGAATTCTGTTTATGGGTGATTGTCTTCCCACTATAATTTCACCTTGTTCTCTTTCTTAGCATCTTTGTCTTCATAAAATAAATAAATAAATAAATAAAGCACCAGAAAACTAAGTTGCATTAATGTTATATTATTTAAGAGATAAATGTCAAAATCATTGACTTAAATTAGATTGTACAACAGGGTTTAAATTTTATATACCCAAACAGTTATATTGTCTGCTTTCATTTTGTATCATATACTATTTACCTAACCCAGGGCACATATCTTTGTTTGGTTGGTTGGTTTTGGCTTTTTTTGGGGGGAGGGACACAACCATTTGACACCCAGGGTTACTTCTGGCTATGCGCTCAGAAATCGCTCCTGGCTTGGGGGTCCATATAGGATGCTGGGGGATCGAACCACAGTCCGTCCTACGTTAGCGTTTGCAAGGCAGACAGACACCTTACCTCTAGCACCCCCTTCTCAGCCCCGAGGGCACATATCTTTAATGCATTGGTCATTCTACCAAGAATCTTATTCTCTTATTCCAAACAAATCCACTCACATTAATCCATCAAACACAGAATATTTGCCACAAACTCTTTGATTATACTTCTGTTTTTATTTTGAAGAAAATAGATTTAAATAACATTTAATAATATCTCATTTTTTAAATTTACTAATTATGCCTCTACACCAAATTATTAGCTTCCTTTTAAAAAGAATCTGAGGTATTCTGTTCAATTTTGAATTATGACCATGAAATACAATGCCTGTAGAAATATATGCTTGTCAAATGTGTGCATGGATAACAAAACAAATTATAAAATTAAAGCGTTCTATTTTAGTGCTTTTAATAATAGAGTATTTTTGTCATTAATGTGTAATAGCTTAGTTGTCTCACCTAGAGTTTAATATACAAAGATTGATTAACAAATATTGATTGGAGAAAATAATAAAGTTTGGCACATTGCTAGTCAGAGAGTAAATCTCTCATAACATATAACTAATATGAATATTATATTTTGGAGGGGCCACTCCCTGTTATGCTCAAGGGTTATTCCTGGCTATGCACTTAGAAATTTCTCCTCGCTTGGGGGATCATATGGGATGCCAGGGGATCAAACCACGGTCTGTCTTAGGTTAGCAAGTGCAAGGTAAACACCCTAACTATTACACCACTGCTTCAGCCCCATAATATGAATATTATCTTACTACTTTCAACTAAAATTACAATATGAAATAAACTATTACTTAGAAGAAAAAGCATACAATATTTGTGAACATATGTTGGAATTCAATATCATCAGTTTTTTCATCGAATAGGTTTATAACATTAGTTGGAGCTTCTAAAAATTAAAATTCTACTGATCATATAGTAGAATTCAGAGAGTTTCCACTCTTAACTAAAATGTTTATTAGTTAAATTAATCAAATAATATAATAGTAATAAATGATTGTTGCCTAGTTTTAAAAATACATAAATAGTTATTTGAATGAATAGTTATTTGAATAAAGACATCTCTTCCTTAGAATTTAGTACAATATATCTTCACTTATTTTATATGTAAACTTTAAATTAATATCAATTTTATTCAATACTTCAGCATTACAAAAGAAATATCTAAACTCACAGAACTCTGTAACTCATGATAATATTAAGCTTTCATAAGTTAATAGATTTGCTAATTAAAAATAAATGCATCACCTAGAGATTTAAGTAAAAAATTAGAATTATGTTACACAATGATGCATTTGAAAAAATTAGATTAGAATACTTGAGGGGAAAATAACAATTTAGAGATAGAGGCAATCAAATCCACTTATATTATACGATCTTATTTATTATAGCTTTGCTTGATCAACTTCCTGTCTACCTTTTTCCCCTTAAGAAACTAAAAACAGTTTTGACAAATGT
The DNA here is from genome assembly GCA_004027635.1 of Crocidura indochinensis. Taxonomy (NCBI): domain Eukaryota; kingdom Metazoa; phylum Chordata; class Mammalia; order Eulipotyphla; family Soricidae; genus Crocidura; species Crocidura indochinensis. Next base: position 5,207 of record PVKC010028239.1, read on the forward strand.
TCTATTGAACAATTTAATGACAACATCATTCAAGTAAAATAAATAATTACCTCTGAATGTTATTTTTCTGCTGAGTGAATTCCTATCTTTAGGAATTTCTATAGATTTTGTAAGAGTTCTAATAATTTAGATCAAGATTAATTGTATGTTCTTTTCAAATTCTTAGAAACATAATCAGAAGATAGAAGAAGACTTTTATTCTATTTCACTTTTGATTGGCATTTGAGAAATTGGCAAAAGCATAATAAGGGTGAAATATTTCTCTTAATATGAAAAAGAAAATAAATACAAAAATAATGCTTTGCCATTTATGTTCTATCCTGATCCCTCTTTAGGGTAAAAGTTTCATACATAGTTCTAAGAAACAAAATTAAATATGTCTTTAATAAAATAAAAGCATAAAATGTCACCTAGCAAAACCTCTACTTAAAAGGTGAAAACTGATATTATAACGCATTTCCAAAGTAAACTTTTTAAAAGTATAAGTGCATTGAATTAGTAAACAACTTTAAGTTTTATGAGTTCAAAAGGAAATTTTTCATGCAGTACATTACTGACAGTATTGAAAATTATAAATAACATCAACTAAAATTCATTATATATTCGCATGTTATCTGAATTAAACATTCTCAACAAACCAGTTATTGTTTTAACTTTCATCTTCAAATCCACCCTTGATACTACCATCTGTATATTGCTGAGATGGGACCTGCAATATTTTTCTGCTTCTATGAGATGCCAGTAGATAGAACTAGAAAAACATTGAAAGAATTAAAGAAGAAGCACAATCTTTCCTGTTTGTTTGGATTTTTGGCTTTCTACTGATCTGAGTCACCAAAGCAACAATTTTTCACTCTGACAGTGACATTTCATTTCAGCGACAGCAGTTGATTACAGTTTGCACTTTTGTCAACACTTTCAGAACAAACTTCATCACACCTACTCAGAGAAGCTGTTTTTTAGACTGAGCAGTAGCCCTTCCTGATACATCCTATTTTCAAACACCTGAGTTATGGTCAAGCAAATCCTCTATTCCTTTTCCAAATCTTATAAAGTTTAAACTTTGAGACTTAGAAGGAAATCACCTTCAAGCAGGTAATTATCTTCAATACCTTAATGTATTCTTTCTACTTTTACAGTAACTGTAAAACCAATAACTGGTTCATCAAAAGCAAAATCAACAATACCAAAATCAGTAATATAATAAAGCTTCTAACTAGACTCAGAATGATATGCATTTCATAATCATGGATTAAAAATGGTATCTTTTTTTTTGTTTGTTTTTGGGTCACACCCGGCAATGCTCAGGGGTTACTCCTGACTCCATGCTCAGAAATTGCTCCTGGCAGGCACGGGGGACCATATGGGGCACTGGGATTCAAACCGATGACCTTTTGCATGAAAGGCAAACGCCTTACCTCCATGCTATCTCCTGGGCCCCTAAAAATGGTATCTTAAATCACATGCCATGCACATCTTTATTGACCTATAAATTGATATATGGTTTATTTAAAATTATCCACCTGAATTTTGATCCCTAGAGCTTATTCTTAAGACTATTTTGTAGGCCTAGGAGTTAGCTCGAAGGACTACTGGATATCCAATCCGTCCGTGACCTGCTTCAGATCCAATGACATTGCATGATCTCTAGAACAACACAAAGAGCATCTACAAGCTCTGAGCACTGAAAGCTGTGATCCAAAATAAAAAGAACTCAAGTGATATGCAAAAGTTTTGCTTTATAAAATCAAGAGCAGGTTGTTATAGGCAATATTAATAAACAAGAACTGTGTCCCAATATATTTTCACCAATTAATCTGCAGAAACACTTTCTCTGGTGTATAATCAAATAGCCTAAATGGTCAATACATAAGATCTTTATCCAGTATTACTTATACAACTACCTATGCTGAAATTTAGCATTATTATTAGTTATTTAAAATTTAATACAGTTGACAGCATGCTTTGTTGCTGCATATGCTTGTATTTGTGTCACAGTCTACAGCTGCTGAAACTCATTCGCTTATCTAAAATATTTACAGGGAACTTTGGAGCGATTAAAATGATTACTTGGTGTTTGATTTAATTTAGTGTTAAGTATATTCTATTGTTTTCTAATTCTTTGGGAAATTGGTAATCCCCCTGTATAGTGTATGTGATAATTCCTTATTAATTAAAAAATCTGTTTAACAAGGACATCAAATTCCCTTTCCACCAACAGATAACACAATTTATTGTATAATTAACTCCCTGTCAAAATTTTAAATTAATTTTCCAAGATGCTGCATCTTTAGCTATTTCTATAAAACAAGAAAAGAATCTTTGAATTTCCATAATTATATTTATTCTGCTACCTAGACTTATATTTTACTATATTTTAATTTTCTATAAATTAGTTTTGCTACATTTTTCAATTGACTCTTTGTGTATTTTAAATAGATTTTTAAACTAATTATTTTCCTGTCATATGTACCCTGTTAGAGTGAATATCTGAGGACATAGTTTATGCGATGGCATCAAAAGTGTAAATGAGCTTTACACATGTCCTAACTGTGTTATTTTCCCAGCATCCCGTATGGTTCCCAGAGCATCATCAGGAGTACTCCTGAGGGTAGAACCAGGAGTAATCCCAGTGCAATGACTGATGTGTCCCCAAAGACAAAAAATTAATACATTATTTTGATAAAAGTGAAAATTTCAAGAGTAATTAAGTCAAGTTCCATAACTTTCTTCTCTCAGTATGGTGTATTTTTGTGTTCTTAGGGTATATTCCTAGGAGTGGTATAGCTGGATTGCATGGGAGCTCAATTTCCACATCCCCGTCAACACTGCTTGTTCTCATTCTTTATAATATGCGCCAATCTCTGTGGCATGAGATGGCACCTCATAGTTGTTTTGATTTGCATCTCCGTGATGATTAATGATGTGGAGCATTTCTTCATGTGCCTTTTGGCCATTTGTATTTCTTCTTTATCGAAATGTCTGTTCATTTCTTCTCTCCATTTTTTGATGGGTTCATGTGTTTTTTCTTGTAAAGTTCTGTCAGTGCCTTGTATATTTTAGATATTAGCCACTTATCTGATGGGTATTGTGTGAATGATTTCTCCCATTTAGTGGGTGGTTCTTGTATCCTAGGCACTCTTTCCTTTGAGGTGCAGAAGCTTCTCAGCTTAATATATTCCCATCTGTTTATCTCTGCTTCCACTTGTTTGAAGAGTGCTGTTTCCTCCTTAAAGATGCCTTTAGTCTCAATGTCATGGAGTATTTTACCTACATGTTGTTCTATATACCTTATGCTTTCAGGTCTGATAAACCATTTGGATTTTACCTTCGTACATGGTGTTATCTGGGGGTCTGAGTTTGCTTTTTTGCAGGTGGCTAACCAATTGTGCCAACATCACCGGTTAAAGAGGCTTTCCTTGCTCCATTGTGTTCTATTATTTCTTAAAGGAAATAATTTTAGTTTTTATTCATTGAGTATAACTTTTGCCATAGGCTAGTATTGTATATACCAGTGATAACTAATCTTTTTGAGCCCGAGTCCCCAAACCGCCACGCAAAACCAAAGACTTTCCTCAAAGTGTCAAGCACCTCAATTAAACCTTAATAACAAGATTTTAGTAACTAAAAACTCTTTATAAATTTTATAAATTTATTAATTGCAGACCTTCCAGCTTGCCAGCTGCAAGGCCCTCACGTGCCACTGCTGGCACACGTGCCATAGGTTCGCTATCGTAGGTTTATACTATAGTGTGCATGAATATATATAGTCTCCTCTTGCTGTTGATGTCTCTTCTCAAATCTATTAGCAGTTGTTTTAGGGTTTTTTCTGGCCCCTAATTCGATGCATATATGTTTAGAAGTGTTATTTATTCCTGTAGTATACACCCCTTGTTTATTAATAAATTATCCTCTTTTTATAAAATTTTAAGCCTGAGTCTATTTTGTCTGATATAATTATGGCCAACATAGCCCTTTTTTAGGGAGTTTTGTTTTGAGGAATTGTTTTCAACATTTGAGTCTATATTTGCTCTGAAAATTCAAAAACTTTCTTGCAGGCAGCAGGATGTTGGATTTAATTTTCTGGTCCATTTTGCCACTGTGTTCTCTTAAATAGTGTATTTATTACAAAGGAATTGAGAGAGACTAATGTCATGGGATTCTATGGCATCTTTATTGGAAGTTTGGTATATTTGTTAGTTTTGTGTTGCCTTAAAGTACCCCCTTAAATTATTCTTTTAATGTTGATTTGAGTATATAAAATTTCTAAAGTATTGTTTATCCTTGAAGCTATGTATCCTTACATACATACATGGAAATCTGGTTGGGTGAAGTATTCTTGGGAGGCATTCTTTTTCATTGAGTTTTTTCATGATATCCCACTACTACAGCTGGAGGGTTATTATTTGTGATAAATCTGCTGCAAATCACCAGGATATTCTTTTGTATGAAATTTCCCTTTATGATCTTGTTGCTTTCAGCATTCTATCTCTATCTATGATTTTCATTAATATATCATTTTGACTAAGATGTGGCTTATTTTTTGGGGGGAGGGACTATTTTAGCTGTATTCTTTGGACAACTAGGATGTGATGCATGCACTCTTCAGATATGGGAGTTTTTCAGTAATAATATTTTTGATTATTATTTCTTTATATGGGTTTTCTTCCTGGCTCTCTCCGCAATAATTCTTATTTAGTTTCTGTTGAATTTATACCAAAAGGTTACTTTAAACAGTTATTTTGAGAATTTTTTCAGTTTTCTTTTTATTTACTTTAAAGTTCTTGCAATTTCTTCTGTTTTATGGAGGTATTTGTTTCTCATTTCTAGAACATTGATTCTGTCCTTAGCAGCTATTACTCTGTTAGTGATGCCTTCCAGTGAGTTTTTCATTTGGCCTACCAAGTTTCAGTTCTGTTACTTCTGTTTGAACTGTTCTTGTTTCTATTTGTATACCCTATTGAGACATAACGATTGTCTGTTCCATGGTTTTTTGTAGTCCTTTGAACATCCTCAACTATTCTCTCTAAAATCTTTATCTCTGATAAAATTTTTATCAGATAATCTATAGAGGAGGCTGATACTACTTGGTTAAGATACTTAATAATAGGTGCTTTAGGAAATCCAAAATAGCTAAATAAGTTGAAGATACTGGTTAGGGATTTTAACTAAAATTGTATGCTTTTCTTAATGAGGAAATTATATCACAAATGATAAAGCAACAATGACAATGTGCTTAGAAAAGTATATAAGTAAAAAGAGGAAAAATAAAACGAACCCATATTTTGCACCCATTGATGCTATTCACTTTATAAATATTAACTCTATTTTTCACTAATTAATTAAAATGCTATTAGAAGATCTTGATGTACAATCATAATAGGATAAACACTGACATTTAAAGGAAAAATTAGATAACATAGAAAAGTAGCTTTTTGTTTGTTTTTTTATTTGCACTTAGGAATCACTCCTGGCTTGGGGGACCATATGGGATGCCGAGGATCGAACCATGTTCTGTCCTGGGCTAGTGCTTGCAAGGCAGATGCCTTACTGGTTGCACCACCCCTCTTGCCCCTAAAAGTGGCTTTTTTAAATTTATTTTATCATTTATTTTTTCAGAGATTAAAATCTATGTATCTGAATTCACTATTTACGGTTGCAAAGACCAATAAAGCAAGTTCATCGTAAAATACAGGGAAAGCTGTATCGTAAGGTAGCAATTTGAATATACCTATATGAATGAATCTATACTATCAATTCTACAAATCATTATGCTATTTTAATATATAGTGCTATTTTAAATATTTTATTACAAATTTAGAAGAAATACTTCATTTAAATTTCTTTTTAATTAATTAATTAATTACAGATTTGGAAGAGCCCAGTCAGATACTTGCTGAGCAAAATACATAAATTAACAAGTTGGCAGAACAGACAAGGGAAAAAAGTTAATCAATGTTTTGTTCAAATATCCAGAAATAGAGGAGGCATGTGTGAGATCTGAAAAATGCTCTTTCTGGTGAGGACTTGCAGTGTCATTTGAGTAAGATGATAGAGTTTAAATAAGAGCAATTTGATAGTTATAAACATTATAAAGAGCTAATGGCTGGATAATATGTAGCAGAGAATGAAGTATTAGAGTTAAGGAGAAACTTGAGGTATCAAAAGAGCAGTTTCTGGGAGCCGGGAGGTAGCGCAGGAGGTAAGGTGCCTGCTGCCTTGCCTAGGACGGACCACGGTTCGATCCCCCGGTTCCCATATGGTCCCCAGTGCCTGCCAGGAGCGACTTCTGAGCGCATAGCCAGGAGTAACCCCTGAGCGTCACTGGGTGTGGCCCCCCCCAAAAAAAGAAAAAAAAAGAGCAGTTTCTAAGCAGCGAGAAGCAAGAACAATATTGAAAATATTTACCAAAAGAATTGTTGCTAAGAAAATGATGACTGTTTTCAGATGTTGAAATTGAAGAGGAGGAACACAAAAAGTGGTGGAAAGAGTGGAACCATAAAAATGAGTGTCAGAATTAGAGTGATTTGCTTTATCTAAAAGATGTATAGTAGATATATTAGTTGTGGGAAACTTTTGCTCCTGCTTTGTTTTATTTACATCAAAGTTATGCTGCATTTTGACACTCACAAGAAGATATTTTTTTAGCAACAGTCTGTCTCTCATCTTATTTTCATATGATATTAGAATAAACATAATGCTCCTGTCTGAACTCTCTTGTGGAATTCTACATTTCAAAGCCCAAAATAAAAATAGTGCCAAAGCATATTATAAAAAATTTTAAATATAAAATATAATCAAACAAAATATTTAAATCTTTGAGTGATAAATGTTGCTTATTTCTAGCTTTTTGCAAGGCTTCTAAGAAAAGACATTACAATATTATTGCACTACTTTATAAGGACCTGCCTAAAACTCAATTTCAAGAGCTTTCAGGTCAAATTGGTTGCTTTCCCACCAATCCTAGACTTCAAAATTTAAATCAGGGTGAAAAAATAATAGCAAGGAAATAATGATGGACCAATTCTAATAAAACTGACTTAATGACCATAGTTCAGTCATGAAAATATAAATCTTTATGTTTGTTCCTTTATTTCCCTAACTCTGGAATCCATTCTGATTCTTAAAGTTAGTTTACTGAGGTTCTCATATGATTATGTGAGGCATCAATTTTCCATACTGCTACATTCTCTTTTACAAGCTATCAACATCATAAAATAAGAAGATTTTATTGGAAAGTCAAGGCGGCAGAGTTAGGGAAATGACTCAGAATGATGCTTCCCTGCTGTGGCAGTGTTGATTTACTTGTAATGCTAAACACACTCCACTAAGTTATTCACCTCTCTTGGGAGAGGGAAGACTAATTAGCTCAGTGACTTATCCTCCCACATGCTCTGCTGATTTTGATACATTAAAACATTTTATTAGCCTGCAAGGTCAGGAAATCTTACTGTGTGGGTAGTATTTCTAAAATTTTAATAACAGTAGCCTGATGTTAGTTCCTTTACATATATGCATTTTGATAATAAATCTCTAAAGACAAACACCTATGTTTATATCTCAAAACTTTTTTACATAATGGCCTTCAACAAAGATCAAAATGTCTAAAAGGGAATGATCATTGGGAATATTAATAGCAATATTTCTCAAAATTATCCATATGACTCCCAAGGGCACTGAAAAGATCCAAGAGATCAACAAAAGCCTCAGGTTGTCATGTTAGGACATGACCACACAACTGGAATAAAGTTTAATAATACATTAATCTGTCTTCCAACAAGACCCCCATTCTGGCCAGCCAGAGCCACCTCTCAAAGAAGATGAACACTGGTCAAAAGCTATGTCCTTTTTTATATATAAAAAAAGGACATAGGACAGTTCCAGCTTTCTGATTATCTTTAAAATGATTGGCTATTGCCAAGCAGTCAGTACTTTCCTACTGCTCCCTTGTCATTTCCTGATAAACTATCTCGTATAGACAGGTAGTTTGCAGGGGAGGGTCTATGTAAATAGGCTTGTGAGACTTAGCATGTGAATTATACTATGTGCTTTTCAAAAAATGGCACCTATCCCTGCCCCAAACCTGAGATGCCTGCCATGAGGCCTTTTGAAAATGGAGCCCCCGCTTGTTCAGAATTCAGGTCCCAACAGTCATGTTGGAAGTATTTTCATTGTGCTTAAAGAAGATAGATTTCAGAGCATAGTGAAACAAATTTTAGAGCAACAGGTGGAACACTGCTGAGTAAATTGTTTTTTAGAAGAGATAAAAAAAAATGTGGCAACTTGGAGCTCTTTTTATTTATTTATTTATTTATTTATTTAAATATAATGCATCACAAAATTGGCATAGTTGATCATAACACATTATTTTCTAGAGAAGTGAAAGCAAGTTATTAAAAATGGAAAGAAAAATATTAAAATGGAAGGGACAAGGAAAATGAAAGAGAAAATGAAAAAGTAGAGTAGCATGCTCACTTGTGAAAATTATTGTATCGCCAAAGAAGTCATGAATACAATGGCAGACGGTTTAGTAAGCTCTTATTGTTATATATCTAGTCTTATATTGGGGTGTTCCTTTAGGGATGACAGCATCAAACAAATGAAGTTGTCCAGAAATTGAAAGCTACCATATTATGAATTTTAGGAGCACATACTAAGCTATACTATATACTAAATTCTTCCTAGAAGAAGACTCAGTTTAAACATGGCGACTGCATTTGTGGGCATGGTTACAGCTGGCCAGATTTCCCAGAAGAAAAAGATATGTTTATCTTTTCAAATCCAATAAAGTATGGTGATTTCAGCCCAACATCCAGCCTGCCTGAAGTGTGGTCAGATCAGTATTTCCACAGGGAATTTAGAAGGTAAGTGATGAGGCAAGTCCTAAGAGAAATGGTAATTAATTGTCATTGAAAAGCAAGGTTTTGGCAAGGTGAGATTAGCTCACCTTCTCTTCCCAAGATGATCACTTTAATTTTGCATAGGCCAGTTTAGCCCTAATCTTTCATAGCTTGGTTTACATCTCATTCTAGAAAAGAATGATTCTATGGAGCTGGTCTGGTTTGAATATGGCAACTATGTTTCGCTATTTTATATTGTTGATAAAAAGAAACATCAGTTCTGTAAAACTTAGAATTATATAATATGGTAAATATATTTCATTATTTTTTTGGTTTTTGGATCACACCCGGCAGCGCTCAGGGGTTACTCCTGGCTCCATGCTCAGAAATTGCTCCTGGCAGGCACGTGGGACCATATGGGGCACCGGGATTCGAACCGATGACCTTTTTGCAGGAAGGCAAACTCCTTACCTCCATGCTATCTCCCGGGCCCCATATTTCATTATTATATAAATATTTAAGCTCATCATTGTACAACAAGTGCTTTATAATAACATTAAGAATCTTCAACAAATATTTCTAGACAAAGTTTCAGGATATCAGTCATCTATCTGCCAATGAATCAAGCTGCAAACAGAGCACAGAGTAATTTAATATTTTAATAGAAATTTTGTAGTCACAACTAAAATTGCAGATATTCAATACTCAGCAGCTAAAAAACATACAAATTGAAATTTTAATTTCTAACATTGTCATCCTTAATTACTAGTCAAACAGAAGAATATTACATTAAATTAGACTACCATGGTTCATGTTGAATTTAGGGGATTGTATTTATCTTAGTTTCTTAGCACTGACTAAATGCTGACAGTCAGCTCAGTCTACTATGCATACAAAAAACAACAACATTTATATTGAGACAGTTGAATCTTTTTTCTAATCATCAAAATATGTCATACAATTGATTATTAAGGTACAACTTAAGGTACAATTCTACAATTCTACAATTTAAGGTAGAAATTATTAAAACAGAAAAAAAAAACAGAAAAGGTAGAAATGAAAAAAAGCCATAGGGCAAACAATGAGATGAATCGTTTATTTTGTATGCAGAAACAATCAAGCAATCAACTAAAGATGGAAATATTTAGCAGGCACATTTTATGCAGCCTTCCAGTTAAAATTTTTACAAGTAATTACATTATTTAAATATGTAGGGGCCGGGCGGTGGCACTGCAGGTAAGGTGCTTGTCTTGCCTGCGCTAACCTAGGACGAACCGCGGTTCGATCCCCTGGTTCCCCATATGGTCCCCCGTGCCGGCCAGGAGCGAATTCTGAGTGAATAGCCAGGAGTAACCCCTGAGCGTCACCGGGTGTGGCCCAAAAACCAAAAAAAAAAAAAAAAAAAAAAAAAAAAA
>PVKC010028240.1:0-15504 GCA_004027635.1 Crocidura indochinensis
AAAGAAATTTTTTTGAGATGTGTAAAATAAAAGCACATATACATCTCTACAAATCTTTGAGATTCTTGTATAAAACATATTACATCTGTATTTGTGTATATCTCTACTAAAATTAATCTTTCTATCTGCCCTAGAACTGTTTTCTCCTAACAAAATTGCAAATATTTAGTAAGATAATAATTTACCTTATAGAAGATCAAAAAAAGATCATCAAGTTTTCCATGCAAATCACCTGAAATGGAAATGAAAAAAATCACTATTTAGTAGGAAGCAAAGAATGCTTCTTTTGTTAAAAATTTTAAAACCAAAAAACTGCTTATAGTTTCTAAGCATTTTCAGGGCCTTGATCTTTTACTCTATGGGGACAAAAATTAAATAATGACTTGCCATAAATGCTCGCTCCCCTTTTCTTCTAGGGAACAGAATTCAATATTACAGTGCAATCCCTAGTGACATTTCTGCAATGTTCATCTTATTCTGTTCAAAACACTGCAGTAAATATTTGTGTGAATTATCTTGGTCAATACTTATGACCACTCAATGAGGTGGGCATTATTTTTATCATTCTCATTTTGCAAATGAAGTCCATAGTACTTAAAAAAAACTGAGTTGGAATTCAAAGCCAACTTTTGGCTCACTTTAAATCTCAAACTCGGAGTAATTATCGTATACTTTTTTGGGGGGAGTTTTTTGGTCACACCCGGTGGTGCTCAGGGGTTACTCCTGGCTCCATGCTCAGAAATTGCTCCTGGCAGGCACGGGGGACCATATGGGGCACCGGGATTCAAACCGATGACCTTTTGCATGAAAGGCAAATGCCTTACCTCCATGCTATCTCCCGGGCCCCATCTTATACTTTCTTTACTTTCATCCATATGGAAGCATTAATAGCATTAATTTTAGTCAAGTGCCTCTCATCACAACCAAGTACGTAGTATCCACACAATACACATGTTTCATTGCTAAATGAATTACTTTTTAAAGTCATGTCTTATTTTTATTATTCATTTTTAAATACATTATCCTTTATTTACATTAAGAATTTTATCTTCAGAGGCTAGAACAGTGGACAGGGTGCTTTGCTTGCACACAACAAATCTGAGTCTGATCCCCTGCACCCCATATGGTCCAGGGGTGATCTCTGAGCACAGAGCCAGGTGTAATCCCTGAAAACCATTAGATTTTGTTCAAACCCCCTCCCCAAAGTATTTTATTTTTTGAAGAGGAGGTTTGGGCTTAAGGGTCATATTTGTCAGTGCTCAAAGGCTCTGCTCCTGATCCAGTGCTCAGCAGTGAAGAACTGACCCCTGATGGTGCTTGAGGGACCATATGCTTTGCTAGGAATTTGAACTGGGATTGGAGGAATTCAAGGTTAATACTTTATCCCTTATAATGTTTCTCTGGCTCTTAAAGTTATGATTTAAAGAATATATTGTAACAAAATGGTTTGATTATGAGTGGACAATAGTTGACATTCTTTAAGTGAAATAGTTGGAAGAAATTGAGATAATGTATAGGATGCATTATCCAACTCAGCTTAGAGAAACAGTATGAATGTATATAGCCATTCATTAAAAAATAGGAGTGAAAGATGGTGATGGGAATGTTGCACTGGTGAAGGGTTCTAAAAATAATAAAAAAATAAAAAAAATAGGAATGAAATTTTGTTTAAATAAGAGTGATTCTGGGGCCCGGGAGATAGCATGGAGGTAAGGTGTTTGCCTTTCATGCAAAAGGTCATCAGTTCGAATCCCGGTGCCCCATATGGTCCCCCGTGCCTGCCAGGAGCAATTTCTGAGCATGGAGCCAGGAGTAACTCCTGAGCACTGCCGGGTGTGACCCAAAAACCAAAAAAAAAAAAAGAGTGATTCTGTAAATATGTAAACACAATTATTTGAATAACTATTTTAGGTAAAGCACTTGTTTTTAATACTTTATTATTGTGAACTTTTAAAAGTGTTTCCATTCATATCTGACCATATTATTTTTTCTTGGTTTTTGAACCTCACCTGGAGATGCTCAAGGGTTATTCCTGGCTCTGCACTCAGGAATTACTCCTGGAGGACTCCAGGAACCATATAGGATACTGGGGATCAAATCTGAGTCAATTGCATACAAGGCCAATGCCTTACTTGCAGTTATTTTGGTATTGGGCTAAAACCAAAGGCCTCATGTGTGCGAGGCATTTGCTCTAACACTGAGCCTCATCTCTGGCCCTGTAGCACAAAATTTTACTCTTTATGTACAACATAACTAGCAAATAAACTTTAGCTTATCGTGCCTTTTCTCAGTTTGCTTAAAATACCCCAACCAAACTTAGTTGGATAAGTTCCACAGAAGATTTCAATTTTTATGGGAATGATAAAATTAAAATCCTGTTTTTAAAATTATTATGTTATTAAGCACATGCTAATGTTATTTAATACTTAAATTCCATTGCTTTCATAAAGCCTTGCGCCAAATCTAAGGAAGTGAAAATGGAATTTTTATTTATCAGTTAAATATATTTTTATAACAATATATTTTCCTAATTTATTTCAGGGTGACAGAATTGTTGCAATTGGCATGCCAAAACATGAATTTGTTTCAATATATTAAGAGTTGAGACTATAAAAATATTTTTAACTTCTAGTTGGACAGCAAAGAAAAAACTTGATGCATCATGGAAAGACAGCTACAGAAAGATATTTTTATCACTTAAAAATTGGGTGCAGAACTCATTATCATTTATGACAACTCTAGACTAAAGCACCTCCTCTATTTCAATTATGCAGAGAATGATTTCACTTGTGTTTCTAAAACAACACATCTGAATACAAAAATAATGGGACATTTTCACCACAATTCCCTTCCATTTCCTAAAATTGATACAGAAAATGTTTTTAAAACTATGATCCCAAAATTACATTTTACTTTAAATTATGAGCAAAAGTTTCTAAGTTTAGTGGAACCATTAAAGATAGAAAATAATCATTCTGATGCTAAGGGAATTTCCTAGAACTTTCATTCCATTACTAAATTTACTATTAAAAAGTCTGGAAATAACTACCCAAGATAAGGGAATCTAGAAGTGAATAAATTGTCCAACCAGTGCATTCCCTAGCTTTTGTTTCATGATGAAAAGTGAAACAGTTACGAAGTAAAGGATAGGAGTTCAGGGTAACTCTAATCTGAGATTCAGTAGCCCTGATTTGTATTTCAGACACTGCCACAAGCTAGCTGCTGAGTGAGTTGAGAAGAGAGAAGGGGACCCACTTCATAGACATGTGAGGCACGTATCACACTCTCTTTGGGTCTCAATTTCATTCAAAAGAGCACGCAAATGACTGGATGGTTACTGCAAGAACCCTTGAGCTCTAATTCGAAGTGATTCTGGGATTTTTGTGCCCTCTGATGAATTCCTGTTCGCTTCCACCCATCCTTTTATCAGACCTAAGTCTAGAAAGGAGGTTGGAGGAATACTAGAAACATGCAAACAGCTTTCACACAGGCTTATGATATCCATTCTGATAGCAAATCTAGAGTTTTCCCCGAGGAATTTTCATGGTTTGGCATGACTTTTTTGAGACTCAAAACCCCAATTGTTAAAAATTTTTTAATTTTAGTTATCATGATTTATTACTCATTTTTGTATGTACATACAATAAACATGATTTTTTTCTTTCAGTAAGTAAAATAAGTGTCTTCTCTCTTTTTTATAATATACTTATTTAAGCACCATGATTACAAACATGTTTGTAGTTGGGTTTCAGTTATAAAAAAAAAAAGTACACCCCCTTTTCACCAGTGCAACCTTCCCACCACCAATGCCCCTCCATCTCCCTCTTCCCCCACCCCCTGCCTGTCTTTGAGACAGGCATTCTATTTCTCTCACTCACTAGTATTGTCGTGATAGTTGTTCGTGCAGTTATTTCTCTAACTGCACTCACCACTCTTTGTGGTGAGCTTCACATCAACTTCTTTATCTTTATTTTTTATCTTTATCTTTGTCTCCATGTAAAGAGCAGGTAAGGCATGAATCAAAGGCCCTGGCTTTTAAAATAGACTGTCTGCCAGGTAGAGAAGCAGTGACCTGATCCAGTTGGGATTTAACCTCTAAAGACTCTTTAAGAGCATGTGTCAGGGCGTCATGGAGCTGGGGCTGATCTACCAAGTCTCTGTCACCACTCTAGGATGCTAGTTGTGGAAATGGTTTAATTAGATTGTCAAATCAACCTCTACCTGCCACAGCAAAAGGAACACTGGTTAAAATTTTATTTAGAAAATAACAATCAGTGCTTTGTAACCTAAGGGCTTAATTAGAAGTTGAGGGAATTGCAGCTCCCTTCCTCGTGCTCCATTCGCAGACACTTGCAAGCATGCTGTGCACCAACTGTGCTGAATTTCAATGTGTACTTTTTCTTGAAGCAATATCCTGCCTGGCTGGCCTATATGATAACAAAATCTCCAATCTTGTTATTTAGAAGAACAAGGAACAGATTCCTGGGACATTCTCACTCTTCTAAAAACTGCAGAGACCAGTTGGAAAAAATCTAAAGCAGCAGCCAAGGGCAGAGAAAAGTTTAATCTCCACCCTGCCTTGGGCTTGTCTCTTCCCTGCATAAGTGGTACTCAGAGGCCCACCTAGAAAAAAGCAACGTGGAACAAAGATAATGAGAATGAGACAGAGGGCAAAGAAGCCTTATTCCACCCATGGGTGGTTTTCCATATTAAAATGCTGCCTGCCTTTATAAAAAGCGATGAGTTCTTTAATTTCTCACATAATTAATTCCTGCCAGCTGGTATGCAAAACAATGACAAGATGGGGAACAGTATTATCATGATAGATAACTCGATATTAACACATTTCCCTTAACACAGTCCAATTTACACAGTTTTCAAGTTAGGCAAATGATGTAGAACCAAGAGGCTCCTAAATATTAATTTGGCAACTCTGCTCTGAAACTTACCACAGATGGTTATGTCTTTGGAGGGTAAAGTTTTTATCCGAGAGAAATTTGGCATTTGCTTCAGCACTTTCTTGGTTTCAAACAGCACCGATAAGACATAATAAGCATGAAGTATCTGTGAGAGGGAAGCAATGGAGAAACACACAATGAAACTGAGAAAGATCCAGCATGGCTGATGCTTCTAACACAGGGCCTAGCGTAGAACAAATCCTCACTGGAGATCTGGAAATGTAAATAAATGGTTTCTTAGATGTTTCTACTTTCATGCTGACTAGGCACTCGGGGATGGGGTTGCATCACATCTGATGATGCTTTGGAGATAGTCCCGGCTCTGTACAAAGGACTCATCCCTGGTGGTACCTAGGGGAATTTTATGCAGTGCTGGAGATCAAACCAGGGTCACTTGCGAGGTAAGTCCCTTCCCTACCGTGCTATTTCTCGGACCTTTTCTCTCTTGTTCTGTAACGGACATCACTCTTTCTCCCATTCTCGGCCTAGAAGTCCCAGGGAAGCTCAAGGCAAATGGGGTCTATTCTACCCACTGTGGTAGCAAATCTAGTCTTTTCTCCTCCAAGTCTCCTGGATCAGGAGGGCTTTTGGAACCTCTACCTTCAGGAAATGTATGCCTAAAATAGCTCAAGGAGAAGGTAAGTGGGAGAAAATTTAAGTGGAGCAGCTTTGCATTTGCTTGTACTAGTCTGGCACGGAAAGCAGGATGCTGATTCAGAGGCCTCACACAGCCACAGGTAAGCGCCACAGCACTCTGGAGCCAGGTCTTGGGTGTGACTGAGTGTTTGATGCACAGAGGAGCCAGCCCATTTACACAAGTCTACGTGTGCAACAGACTGCGAAGCGAGTTGGATTACTTCCAACTCTCACTAGTCATCCCATTGCTCTCCTTTTGCTAAGGGCTTTTGGGGGCCACACTCAGCAATATTTAGGGGTTACTCCTAGCTCTTCACTCAGGAATCCCTCCTGGTAGTGCTGGGGGGGTTGTATAGAATACAGGCAATCTAACCCAGATTGGCTGAGTGCAAGGCAAACACTTTACCAACTGTACTTTCTCATTGGCTTGATTACATCATTTATTATAGATTTATTCCATTTTCTCTTCTAAGCTTTTTTTTTTTGAGGGGGACATACCCAGCTGCTCTCAGGGGCTATTCCTGGTTCTGCGCTCAGAAATCACTTTAGGTAGGCTTGGGGAACCACATGGGATGCCAGGAATCGTACCTGGGTCCATCCTGGGTCTGCTGCGTGCAAGACAAATGCCCTACTGCTGTGCTATCTCTTCAGCCCTATTCCCTAAGCTTTTTGATGACCATGTTTCATTTTGCTTCAAGTATTTATTTATGCATTGATTTTAGTTTGTGGGGCCACAACCAGCGATGATTGGGGGCTACTCCCAGCTCTAAGTTAGGGTTGTACCTAGTGGTGTTCAGGGGACTATGCAGTGCCAAGAACCAAACCCAGACATCATCAATGTCAAGTGGGTGTTCAGCCCATTGAACTATCATCTTTGGTTCGTGTTAAATCCAAAGTGTCATTCTCCATTTTTTTCCATTGTAAAAGAGTTCAGATATAAATCCAAATTGTAATAGAAGAGGAGCAAATATAATGCCAGAGGCTCCTCCTGGGGGTATTTGGGCAACTAGTCAGGCCCTGAGGATGAGATGCTGACCTGGCCCTGTGGAACTTGGGGTTCTGATTCAGGACTGTACTGGTGCTGTCCAATAATGTTACCCATTAGCCACATGGAGCTATTTATTTGAAATAAAGTGAGTCGAAATTGAATCATTGCTCTAAGTCTACACAGTGGATTTAAATGACTTTAAAAAAACTATCTTAACTCTCCTCTCCTTCTCTCTGCTGAGCCGATCTACGGACCGGGACCCCCACCGGTAAGATGGTCTCACTCGACCCACGTGGGACCAATCCAGCCATGTGATTGGGGATCCTAGAAACATAAAGACCACCACCAGCCATGCCTCTGCCTCTTCTCTCCTCCTCTCTGCTGAGCTGATCTATAGGCCCCATTCCCAAAAAGTGCGGCCTCTCTGCTTCACCCCGTGGCGGCACCTACTTTGAAACCCCTGAATTCCCTATCAGCAAGGGGACTTATGTGAATTCTGTTTATGAGTGATCGTCCTCCCACTGTAACTTTATCTTGTCCTCTCTCTTTGCATCTTTGTTCTCATAATTAAAAATAAAAATAAAAAAACTATCTTAAGCTGGTTACATATTAAAATGGCAATTTATGTGTTGGATTTTAAATCCAAGTTATTAAAATGAATTTATTTTCATTACTTTAATTGTATTTTTCTGTTTTCTGTGTGGTTGTGGGATAACTTGAAAAGTTTCATGTGGTTTACATATGTTTTCATGGAACAGCATGAACTTATATGACTGAAAGTTAAACAAGAAGTCAGTTATATTATTTAAATAATACTGGACATGGAATTTGGGACAGATATAATACTTTGGATCAATCCTGTCTCAAGGTGTTCTGAATTTTTAGTTTTCATAGCAATTTGAACAATAAATGTATTTTTTTGGTTTATGGAGCACAATAAATGTATTTTTAATCCCACACTCTAAAGGCAATATTTAACTTTAAAACTTTTCATGTCTAAAATTTTAAGATAATATGTAAGATTTAGAGAAAGATTTAGGAAAAAAGGGGTGCCTGAATGTTGAATAATGAAGGACATTTATTTTCCTGTTTACCTCCAAGTGAAATAATGTTCAACTTTTCCCCCACAAAAATATTTTATTCTGTTTATTTGATGACATCATGCAGTGCTCAGTGGTTATTCCTGGGGAACATCAGGGATAGAAGGGACTGAAGTGGGGTCAACCACAAGCAAGGTAGATGCCTCATCCCTTGTACTAAGTGTTTAGTTCCAATCACAAAAGCATTTAAATTCATTCAACCCACAGTTAAAATCATGAGTATAAACTTTCCTTTGGCCACATTTCTTATTTGTTTCTGTTTTGGTTTTGGGCCACACCCGAAAATGCTGAAGGCTTACTCCTGGCTCTGCACTCAGGAATCGCTTCTGGTAAGCTCATGGATCATAATGGATGCCAGAATCAAATCTGAGTCAACCGTGTGCAAGGAAAGTGCCCTGCTCGCTGTACTATCTATCTAGATACTGTTGGCCACATTTGAAAGGAAAAGGCCAAAAGAACTCTCTATTCATTTTCCAATTAATGTATTGATTTTTGAAGCCGGCTTCAATATTACCTTAATTAACTTGGTTTTGTAATTTTCCTGGTCCATTTATAGTGCCAATGATAATCATTGTGGTCTGGAAGGCAGGGTTGTTGGTTTTTAAAAATTAAATTAAATGTGCTCATTGAAAATATATTGCAACAATAGAAAATTCCTATTATTAAAAGAGGTTTTCTGGGTCCTTTTTCAATAGACTAAAACCACTTTGGTAATATGAATATCTGCTTATAATGCTATCTCTCAATAGCTTATAATTATGTTTACAATTATAATATTAAATACTCAAAAGAATTAACTCAGATGTTGATCTCTCCATTTATAAATATGGTCATATTAAATAACCATTTAGCTAGAATACTAGCATTTTTTAAAGACATTGAGGAAGGAAATACTAATTTTAAAGGATAGTTTTTTAAAGTAACCAGTTTTTAAAATGGGAATACATCTCATTTTCTTATTTGAAATAAAAATCTAAGCAGTAAAAAGGGAATATAACAGTGAAAAGTAATTTTCCTTCTTGCCCAGACATAGTCTTCCAATGTCATCCCCAGAAACATATTAAGAGTGTTTTGAGTGGCCAGAGGTGCCCTACTACAGGAAGGGCATTTGCCTTGCATGCGATCTACCAGGGTTTTATCTCCAGCAACCCATATAGTTCCCTGAGTCCTCTAGGAGTGATTTTTGAGACTGCTGATCCAGGAGTAACCCCTGATAACTGCCAGGTGTGACCCAATTGTAAAAAAAAGCAGTGTTTTGAGAACTGGAGAAATAATAGAGGGAGTTAAGGCACTTGTCTAGTATGTGATTTTAATTGCTACAATGGTTTTATCCTTGGTACAACATGGTTCTCTAATCCACCTCTAAGGCCCTCTGAACCCTACCATGAATGATCTCTGATTACAGAGCCAGGAGTAAGCCCTGAGCACTGCTAGATATGGGTCACCTCCTAAATGGCTTTGAGTCTCTTTCAAAAATATTCCATATTTGTAAGCATATAAAAGTTAATAAAGGGGTTGGAGAGATAGTACTGGAGTTAAGGCATATATGCTTTGAGTGTTTTTGACCTCTATAAGATTTCTGGCACTACATGGTCCTCTAAACACCATGCTACAGCTCTTGAGCACTGCTAGACATGCATACCCCTCCCCAACCACACATCAATGCAGGGTCTGAGCAGCAAGCCAAGGGTCTCAGCCCAGGATGGCCGAGCATCACTAGGTGGGTCTTCCAGGTCTCCTGAGCTTTGGAGCACCTCTGTAATTTAACACAATCCAAGATAATCACATCTGAATGTGCAAACATGTCTTTAATCCCTTTCACAAGACATGGGTGATTTATGCAACAAAATAATATTCAACCAAACCCAGGAGTGAGGCACTGATGAAGGTAAGTCAGAATAAACCCTGTTACCATATGCCAAGATGAGAAAGCCCACACAAAAGGACATTTATTATGTGATTTCACCATTATGAAAACTACAGATTATGGAGCTCTTTAGATCATAAAGTAAATTAGCGATTTCCAATGAGTTGAGGGAAGGTAGAACAGGGAATTACTGTTTAATGGGTACAGACTTTTGTTTTAGAGATGATGAAAATGTTCTAGAATAAGTGGTGAGGGTTGTACCACCTTGTATACTAAAAACGCACAATGAGTCATACATTTTAAATGGCGAAATGTTCAATTTTATTTAACATAATTTCCCCTCAATTTTCAAAAATCCAAGCAAATGGAATGCTTAATTTTTATTTTTTAAACAAATGTACAATATGTTGAATCATTTCATCTCTGCCTTAATAGTCAACTTTTTTTCTTTTTTTACAAGTCAAAATTCTGCCCTTTTAAAATTTTATTGCTAGGTGTTATGCATATCTCTATCTCCTTGAACAGATTAAGCATTCTTATTTCAATCTTTGAATGTAAAATGTCATTATCTAATCAGGAGCAGGGAACCCTTTCTGACATGAGTCACTTTGAGATTTATAACATCATTGGAGGGCCAGACAATACAGGTAGATGGACCATGCTTATGCTTCTGTGACTAGCCCTCATGGATCAGTCAAAACACTGCTGTATACAATCAGAAACTGAACACTCCCACTCCACTCCACTCTATTTGTCTATTGTCATTGTTGCTTGCCTCTGTTTTCTTTTCTTGTTTTTGTCGAACCTCACTGGGGAACCACTGGGGCTACCACTGGACATTGCAAAGTGTTGGCAGTGATCAAACCTAGGATCTGTGCTGTTAAGTGTGCATTACAACCCTTTGAGCTATCTCCCTTGTCCCTCTTTTTTCCTTTTCTTTATTTCTTTGCTTGTTTGTTTTTGAACCATACCAGGCTGTGCTCAGAATTTATTCCTCGCTCGGGGGACCCTATGTGCTGATGGAGATGAACACAAATGAGATACACACAAACCATGAGCCATACATGCTCTGCCATCTCTCCGGCCCATCTTTTCACTTTCAGTTATTTTACTTTATTTCTCCCCTTTCTTCAGTTTTCCTTTGTTGTTCATGTGATCAGAAAGATGGGGGTGGGGTGAAATACTTGGTTGAAGAGCACCAGAATTCAACTCAGCATGTGGGGTAGTGATAGGAATTGAATTTGTGGTTTCATGCCTGCAAAACAGGCACTCTGCCAATGAGTCACATCCCAGGCCCTTTAGTATTTCTTTCATGAGTCATGTATCTTCTTTTGCTTCATTAGTATTTATGCTAAATTCTGGGCTTTAAATATGAACACTTGGCAAATCTTTTGAGGCCCATTTTCTTTCAAAAAGGACCTTAATTCTCATTGACATGAATCTATGAGCCCCCGCTATCAAGGATGATCAAAGTTTAATTTTATGATTTGTATGATTAAAAGTCATGCTTCAAGTTTATATTGACTACTTCTAGGTTATTCTTATCCTTAGGACCTTAATATAAGAAAAAAGTTTGGGATTATATCAGAAAAAATATTGGACAAAGTATCTCCAAGGTCTTATGATTCCAAAAAAACATTCAAAAGTCAAGTTCCAAGGTCTTCTGACTCCAAAAAAATTTGAAACATCAAACTTCCTTCCTCCAACATACACATACATACACACAAACACAAACACACATACAAATTGGTCAGGATCTGGAGACATAGTTCAAGGATTGGAATACACATTCTTGGCATCTGGTGGCCCTGAATTTGAGTTTCAGCACCACATGATCCTCCAAGCAATGAGATGGCATTGGTAACCCTAATACTGCCTAAGTATCACTGGGCTAAGTATTACTGGGAATCCTGATCACTATTTGGAAGATGTTAGTACCCTATAGAAAGAAAAAATATTCATAATCAATACTGTCATAACATAGAAGTCAAAATGATAGCAATCAAACAATACTTAAGAACAAAAGTGATGTAAAAAAGCTCAGGAATGAACTGCAGTGATAGTACCGTAAGTAGGGTGCTTTTCTTGCACTTAACCGACCCTGGTTTAATTCCCCGGCACCTCATTTGGTTTTCTGAGCACCTCAGGAGTGATTCCTGAGCTTAGAGCCAGGAGTAAGTCCTGGAATAAGTTCCAAGCATCATCAGGTGTGGCCCCAAAATAAAAAAGGATGAAAAGAAAAAGGAATAAAAAGGCTTAATGCATGGAGAAATTCAAGGGCTATGAAAAACTTATAAACAGCCTAGGTAAGCACTGTAGGTACACCAACAAAGAACCAATCTGCAAAAACTAGGTTATTTTCTTTTTTTTTCCTTTTTGGTTTGTCCTCATGTTTAAGAAAATCCTGCCAAAATAGTAGGCCTAAAAAAACAGACTTCAAATACAACTAGATGTAACAGGCACTTATAAAACATTCCACCCAACAACAGCAGCTTACAAATGTTTAATATCTACATGGGACTTATTCTCCAGCAAAGAGCATATGCAAGGCCACAAAACAAACCTAAACACATTTCAAATGATTAGAATCATGAAAAATATCTTATTTGAGTACAATATAATAAAACTAATAATCAATAACAAAACAACTGAAAAAATCAAATATATGTAGAAATTAAAACATAATCAATGAGTCAAATAATAAATCAGAAAGGAAATTAGAAAATATTTTGAGATAAATGAAAATGGAAACACAGTGCATCCAAACTTACAGGATGATGCAAAAGCAATGTTTAATGAGAAAGTTATACCTGTCAATGACTATATTACCAAAAAGAAGCTGGGCTTGAGAGATAGTTCAGAGGATAAAACGCTTGCCTTGCACACGGCCAATCGAAGTTCAATCCCCAGAATACCATATGGTCCCACAAGCCCTACCATAACTAATTCCTGAATGTAGAGTCAGGTTTAAGCCCTGACCACTGCCAGGTCTGGTTAAAAAGAAAAGAAAATCAGGGCAGGAGCGATAGCTCAGTGGTAGGGCATTTGCCTTGCATGCAGCTGACCCAGGACAGACCTGGGTTCGATCTCCAGCATCCCATAAGGTCCCCAAGCCAGGAGCTATTTCTGAGCATGTAGCCACGAGTAATTCCTGAGCATTGCATTACTGGATGTGACCCAAAAACCAAAAAAAAAAAAAAAAAAGAAGTCTTCAGGGTTAGAGCAATAGTACACGAATAAAGGTGTTTGCCTAACATTTCGCTGGTTCTGATACAAATCCCTGGTATCATATATGATTCTCAAGCTCTACCAGGGGTCTCTCCTGAGCACAGAGCCAAGAATAGCCTTTGAACACCTGTCAGTAAAATGAAATCTAGTTTAGAACAAAGGAACTATAACAAAAGGAGCAAACTCAAACAAAAACTGGCAGGAAGAAGTTTTAAAGAACCCAGGGTGAAGATAAATGAAACAGAATAGAAAAAAAAAAACGAAGAGAAAAATAAACAAGAACAAAAGATGTTTCTTTGTCTAGACCAACAAATTTGAGATATCTTTAGCTAGAATGACCAAAAGGGAAAAAAAAGAAAATTCAATTGATTATAATTACAAAACTGTGGGAATATTACCACTTATTTAAAAAAAAATAGACAGGTTTGAACATATAAAAGTTGTACGAGAGGGGGCCGGGCGGTGGCGCTGGAGGTAAGGTGCCTGTGCTAACCTAGAACGGACCACGGTTCGATCCCCCGGTTCCCCATATGGTCCCCCGTGCCTGCCAGGAGCGACTTCTGAGCGAATAGCCAGAAGTAACCCCTGAGCGTCACCGGGTGTGGCCCCCCTCAAAAAAAAAAAAAAACGTTGGACGAGAATTGGTAACATAAAACTAATTCATATATAATGACCTATTAAAATTTGCCAGGATTCAAAGACTATTTTTTCAAATACTATTGAAAAAAGAACAAATTCCAGTAAAAGATTCTGAGACAACTATATATTACATGCAAAGAATAAAGTAACACCCTACCTCATATCATACATAGAAATTAATGAAAAAATGGTGCATATATAATGTAAGAGCTAAAATGATAAATCTCTGAGAAAGCACAGGGGTAGATATAAATGACCTTGAATTGTTCAATGCATTCTTAGTTGCGACACACTGCATATGAATAAGAACGGCTATATAAAATAAATTTAAAAATTAAACAAAAAGGGGCCGGAGCAGTGGCACGGTGGTAGGGCACTTGCCTTCTGCGTGCTAACCTAGGAGGGACATCGGTTCAATCCCCTGACATCCCATATGGTCCCCCAAACCAGGAGTGATTTCTGGGCGTATAGCCAGGAGTAACCCCTGAGCATCACCAGGTGTGGTCCAAAAAAAAAAAACAAACAAAAAAATTAAACAAATAGCATACGCTAGCCTAAAAAAGAAAAATTGGAATCCTTGTGCTTCTCTCATAGGAACGTACAATGATGCAGTCACTGTGGAAGACACTTTAGCAATTCTTCAAGATGTTGAGAGAATATTTAGTATGGCATAGAAATATTACTCCTCTATATACTTTTTCAAGACAACCGAAGAAGTGTTCACACAAAATTCTTTCACATAGCATCATGCAGCATAATGTCAAAAGGTAGGAAAAAGTGCAAATGAGGGGGCCAGAAAGATATTATGGGATATTTGCCTTGCATGCAGTCCATTCAGCTTGAATCTCCAGTGCCTCATATAGTCCCCCCAAACACCACAGGAGTGATCCCTGAGCATAGAGTCAGAAGTAAGCTCTGAGCACTGCTAGGTATGGATCTCCAAAAAGTTTAAATTATGGATAAGGTTGACATCTGAAAGGGCTGAAGAATATGCCTAGCATGAGCAGGGCCCCAGGTTTGATCCCTGATACCACATGACCACTTCAGCATTGCTGAATATAACTCTTAATTTCAATCATTAGCATTATTGAAAAGCATCTCCAAAAAGGAAGGAAAAAATCCAAATGATGGGTCCAGAGAGATAATACAGATATTAAAACATTTATTTGCCTTGCCTTGCACACAGCTGAACCCAGTTTGATTCCTTGGAACCATATATGACCCCCTGAGCACCACCAGGAGTGATCCCTGAACACAAAACAAACTCTGAACAGCACTCTGCGTGGCCCAAAAATATGGCAAGAGAAAGAAAACAGAATAGCTAGTGATGCATAAACAAAATATGGTATATTCATATGTTGTTAGCTATAAAAATAAACAAATAATAAAGCATGCTAGGTTAAGTGCTAGAAAACAGAGTCCAAAGTTTGCATATTTTAAGATTCCACTTGCTGGAACTGTCCATAATAGAAAAATCCATAGAAATAAAAAGTAGAGATTGCTAGCAGTGGGGTAGGGTGAACAGAAACTTCTCTTTGGTATGATAAAAAATATACTAGAAATAGATATTGGAAGGGTTACACAACTTGTGAAAATGTGTTGTAGACCATGGAAGTTAAATATAAAAGCCCTCTTTCTAAACTCAAAATGGAGTCTCTAACAGCCTGAGCCAAAGTCAGCTACGTGACAATCCACATGGATTGCAAGCTAAGCAAATTGCAAAATGTAGTCATTTGTCCCTGGGCCTAAAAGAAATGTAACATTATAGAGATAGAGGAGTCACCCACATGACACCAATGTTCCCAGAGAAATAGGGGCTGGCAGAAGATTCCCATGGGAATAAAGGCTGATAGTCATGGGAATAAAGGCTGATGACCATACAGTGTGACTAGATCCTGTGCTGTATTGTTCTATAAGACAATCTAGGCCTCATAATTTACGAATACCAGCATTATGATGTGTCAAATTGTTAATCTTGAAAAAATAAGATATTCTTGTAAGAAGTTACAGAATATTCTCTGCATGCCTCTCTTTCTCTGTCTCTCTTTGTTTGAATTTTGTATATAAGGCCATCTTCCCTCAATAAAG
>PVKC010028241.1:0-15493 GCA_004027635.1 Crocidura indochinensis
TTTTTTTTTTTTTTGGGCCACACCCAGTGACGCTCAGGGGTTCCTCCTGGCTATGCGCTCAGAAGTCGCCCCTGGTCTGGGGGACCATATGGGGCACGGGGGATCGAACCGCGGTCCGTCCAAAGCTAGCGCAGTAAGGCAGGTACCTTACCTCCAGCGCCACCACCCGGCCCCGGGATGCCAGGATTTGAACTGCCGTCCTTCTGCATGAAAGGCAAACGCCTTACCTCCATGCTATCACTCCGGCCCTGCCATTATTGATTTTTAAGGAATCCAATAAAATGTAGATATACTCTCTCAACCAACAGCACCTGGAAGAGGGCAAGAGGGTCCGTGATCTTGGACTACCTGTGAGGTCCCGGTAGAATCCAGCAGCTGGGGAAGAGAGTGTTTCCTGCCGTCTCTGGAGACCTCCAACATCCTGGCCCGGGGATCCCCATTTCGAAGCATCAGTTCATTATATTCTTCAACAGACTCTAAACGGTGCACACCCCCTTGGGGAAAAAAAGACAAAGAGAAAAATGTGGGTTGATATGGGACAAAGAGAATCACACACAGGTACATAGGCATAAACTTGTTGCACTATGTGCACATGCAGAGATCCCAAAGGTATTCCTTGGATTCTACCATTTAGCTCTGCATGGGCTACTTGTGTGCAGAGGCCACGAATGCCAGGTTATGAAGAAGGTGCCAGTATGTAAAGGGATCAGATCAAACAGGAACAACAGGCACAGTTTGCCTTGTAAGATTGAGAAAGCAATGAGCAACAGTGAGAGTGTTCTCAGGGTGGTTTTTAGGGCTGGATGTCCCCACTTTATGGTGGGGACAGATCCATCACTGTGGCAGGCACTCTTCTTGTATGGCAATGACCTTTTCAACAAACCTTCCATTAAGACTTAACAACCTAGAAAAATGCTCACAATCCCAAGTAAGCAGTTCCGCCATTTTCACAAAATAGGCACATCCCAGAGTCTCCCAAGTGGCTTCATTCCTTTCAACTCTAGCATCATAGATGACTTTGGCCTACATATAACTTTATATAAATGAATATACAGTGTATTTTATTTTCTAGTTCCTTGTCATTAATATTTGTTTGTGAACTTAAAACCATGCCAACAGTTTG
The DNA here is from genome assembly GCA_004027635.1 of Crocidura indochinensis. NCBI lineage: Eukaryota > Metazoa > Chordata > Mammalia > Eulipotyphla > Soricidae > Crocidura > Crocidura indochinensis. Next base: position 1,124 of record PVKC010028241.1, read on the forward strand.
TTCATTCCGTTTCTGTATACTAACTTGCTGTATAAACAACCTGTCATTTATTTTTCTATTGCCTTGCTGATGGATATTTGATTTGCATCCAGTTTTAGATTTCAAATAAGGGTCAGCAAATTTGTAAAGATAAGAGCAAGTGTTTTTGTCCTTATAGCTACAAAAAACAAAATGGTTGCTTACATAGTTTGTGTGTGTGTGTGTGTGTGTGTGTGTGTGTGTGTTTGGTTTTTGGGCCATACCCAGTGATGCTCAGGGGTTACTCCTGGTTCTGTGTTCAGGAATTACTCCTGGCAAGCTCTGGGGACCATATGGGATGCTGGGGATCGAATCTGGATCAGCTGCATACAAAACAAACATCCTATTCACTGTGCTATTGTTCTGGTCCCTAGAAAGCATTTTTTTGGGGGGTTTTGGGTCACACCCAGCAGCGCTCAGGGATTACCCTGGCTCTATGCTCAGAAATTACTCCTGGCAGGCTTGGGAGCATATGAGATGCCAGGATTCAAAGCACAGTCCTTCTGCATGCAAAGCAAATGCCTTACCTCGTGCTATCTCTCTAGCCTCCCCTAGAAATCATTTTTGACCATGCACACCATACCTCCTATAGGTCATTCTTTAAAAATATTAAAACAGGGGGCCAGGTGCTGGAGGTAAGGTGCCTGCCTTGCCTGCGTTAACCTAGGACGGACCACAGTTCGATCCCCCGGTTTCCCATATGGTCCTCCAAGCCAGGAGCGACTTCTGAGTGCAGAGTCAGGAGTAACCCCTGAGCGTCACTGGGTGTGGCCCAAAAACAAAAAAAATATTAAAACAGGGGCTGGAGGGGCCAGAGAGATAGTATGGAGGTAGGACATTTGCCTTACATGCAGAAGGACAGTGGTTTGAATCCGGGCATCCCATATGGTCCCCTGAGCCTGGCAGGAGCGATTTCTGTGCATAGAGCCAGGAGTAAGCCCTGAGCACTGCCAGGTGTGACCCCCCCCAAAAAAAAAAAACAGGGGCTGGAGAAGATAGCACAGCCAGTAGAGCTTTTCCTTGCACGCAGCCAACCCAGGACGGACAGTGGTTTGAATCCCAGCATCCCATATGGTCCTCAGAGCCAGCCAGGAGCAATTTCTGAGCACAGAGCCAGGAGTAACCCCTGAGTGCTGCTGGGTGGAACCCAAAAATAATAAAAAAAATTAAAACAGGGGCTAGAGAGATAGCATAGTGGTAAGGCATTTTCCTTGCACACGCCGACTTGGGAGAGACCCAGGTTCGATCCCCGGCATCACATATGGTTCCCCAAGCCTGCCAGGAGTGATTTCTAAGTGCACAGCCTTTAGGTCACTGGGTGTGACCTAAAAAACAAAAAAACAAACAAACAAAAACAACCCACGAAGTACCCCACCACCACCACATTAAAATAATTTCTGATTTAGTACCATAGTATTGCTGATGGAGCACTTGTCTTGCATGCAGATGAACCTAGTTTGGTCCCTGACATCCCCTATGGTTCCCTGAGCTTGTTGGGAGTGATCTTTGATCATAGAGACAGGAATAACCATTGGGTGTCACCCCAAATTCCCACACCAAACCCTTAAAATTAAAACAATTTTAATTTCTTTCCCTTCCCTTGCCTTCTTTATGGTGGTGGTGGGCTAACATCAGCTATGCACAGGGTAAAACAGAGGCTCTGCACTCGGGAATCACTCCTAGCAGTACTTAGGGGACCATTCTCCAAATGTCAGGGATCAAACATGGATTGGTCATATGCTAAGCAAGTCCCTTACTTGCTGTACTATCTTTCCAGCCCATCCTTAAATTTTATTTTATTTATTTATTTATTTATTTATTTATTTATTTATTTTTGTTTTTGGGTCATACCCGGCAGTGCTCAGGGGTTACTCCTGGCTCCATGCTCAGAAATTGCTCCCAGCAGGCACGGGGGACCATATGGGGCACCGGGATTCGAACCGATGACCTTTTGCATGAAAGGCAAATGCCTTACCTCCATGCTATCTCCCGGGCCCCCCATCCTTAAATTTTAATTGCCTCAAAATTCCTTAGTAAGTTTTTTCCTGGGATAGAACTATACTATTTTGTATTTTATGATGATGATAATGATGATTATATTTTTTGGGTCACACCTGGCAGTGCTTAGGGGTTACTCTTGGCTCTGTGCTCAGGAATTACTCCTTGCTGATTCGGGAGACCATGTGACAGGAGTGGCAAACACGAGGCTCTCGAGCCGAATTCGGCTCTTTGCCAAGTTTGGATTTTGTTCTGCTGCTTCTGAGGAGGGACTTCTGAGGAGAGATCTCCGAGCGCTAGTACCGCCCCCAGGCTGAGTCCTCCCATCTCCCATCCCTCCGAAACAACTGCACGGGTCAGCCAGCTTTGGGGGGGGACCTGTATGTCACATGTTGGGTCATATCTGGCTGCTAGTTCTTAGTGTGGAGAATGCAGCACACCCTCACCATCACTGCAGGATTTTGACCCTCACTCAAAATGGCAAGATGCAATATGTGTTTAATATATGATTGTTAAAATTATATGCTTTTGTGTGTTTGTCTGTTTCAGCAGGTCACTGCATGGTGTGGCTCTCTGACTCTCACAGTTGAAAATTTTGGCTCTTTGTATCAAACTTATTTGCCACTCCTACCCTATAAAGTGCTGGAGATTGAACTCAAGTTAACCACATATAAGGCAAATGACCTTCCTACTCACTGCATCTTGCAACAGTCCCTTATTTTGTATTTTAAAAAATATGGGGCCGGAGAGATAGCATGGAGGTAAGGCATTTGCCTTTCATAAAGAAGGTCATCGGTTCGAATCCTGGCATCCCATATGGTCCCCCGTGCCTGCCAGGAGCAATTTCTGAGCATGAAGCCAGGAGTAACCCCTGAGCACTGTCAGGTGTGACCCAAAAAAAAACCCACCAATAATATATATTGGATCAGAGAGATTGTACAGTGGATAAAGCTCTTGCCTTGCACACAACTGAGGATATTTCAATTCCTGATACCTCTTATGGTTCTCTGAGCACTGCCAGGAGAAAGCCCTGAGCAAAGCCAGGTATGCCCCAATAATATCTATCCAAGTATGCAGATATAGATGCATATATAAATGAGTTTTTGTTTTTTCTTTTTTTTGTTTTTTTTTTGTTTGTTTTTTTTGGTTTTTGGGTCACACCCGGCAGTGCTCAGGGGTTACTCCTGGCTCCATGCTCAGAAATTGCTCCTGGCAGGCACGGGGGACCATATGGGGCACCGGGATTCGAACCGATGACCTTTTGCACGAAAGGCAAACGCCTTACCTCCATGCTATCTCCCGGGCCCATAAATGAGTTTTTAATAATGGAGATAAGTTTGATAGCACCAGTACAATTATAGTACAATAGATATCACCAAAGACTCTTGGTATCAGAGATAAGATTCTGGGCCTTAGGGGCTAGAGAGATAGCACAACTGTAGGATGTTTGCCTTGCATGGAGAAGGATGGTAGTTCAAATCCCAGCACCCCATATGGTCCCTTTCGCCTACCAGGAGCAATTTCTGAGCGTAGAGTCAGGAGTAATTTCTGAGCGCAGCCTGGTGTGACTCCCCCACCCCCCCCCCAAAAAAAAAGAGGAGGTATGAAATAAGGAAAATCTGAATTAGGGTATCAAGAAAATGTTTATGAAATGAAAGATCACATTGCTCTAGTCATTTTGGAGCCAGACTGGGCAAAACTTAGTGGAAAAGGCTGGAATCTCTCTACAGAACCTTCTTAAGAATTCAGGACTAATAATTCATGACTATATTCATACATCTTGACATGCTTACTCATCTGAAAAAGATTTATTCAAAAAAGATTCCCTTCACTCAGACAGGGAGGCCGGCCTGGAACCCACGTATGGTAGAGTGTGCAGTTAACATGCGGTGGTATGGATGCCAGAGTGACTCACTGGAAGAAAGGACTGGAAGAAATATCCGAGTGTACAGAACAAGTCTGAGTGATCACAGGAAATCTCCTGCACTGACTCCTCTTTACAGTGAATGCACTTCAGAGCACCACATGGAGATGGAATCCGAAGTCTCTTCAAGGTGTCTCCAAATTGCTTTTCCAAACTTCTCCTCCCTGACTCTTTCATGGCAATCATGCTCTAGTCTGATGATCTAGCAGGGAGAGAATCTGGCTGTGCTCCATGTCCTATCCACGAGCAAAGGCCATAGGCACTGGCCCAGCATGCTGCAAAGCCTAGTTGGTCCCCAGCACTGCATATGGTCCTCTAGGAGTGATTTCTAAGCATAGAGCCAGGAGTAAGCCCTGAGCATCACTAGGTGTGGCCTAATGAATGGGGCATCCTCTCAATTAAGGAGCATAGACATATCTGCTTTAGTGTTCCCCAACTTTCGAGGCCAGGGTCTTGTCTTCTTTGCTCTGCTTTCCCTGACAACAAGGATGGACTGCAGCACTGTTACCCTTGGACAGAAGTTGCTCAATTCCTTCTCTCAAACACACCGTGCACTACATTGTCCCCTAAACTTTTCTGTTGCCTTTGTGCTTGTTTGCTTGTTTGTTTTTAGACACACTGGATGATGTCAGGGCTTAGTCCTGTCACTGCACTCAGGAACCACTCCTGGCAGGGCAGAGTAGCTATATAGAATGATAGGATGCTGGGGACCAAATCTGGGCCAACAGCATGCAAGGCAATGTCCTACATACTGTACTGACTGTCCAGCCTTTTTGCTTATTATTATTATTAATTTTGCCAAAGCTGGTGGCTTTTAGCTATTACTCTTGGGTCTGCACTCAGGAATCTCTCCTGCCAGGCTTGGGGACCATATAGGAGGCCAGGGATCAAATCCGGGTCAGCCATGTGTATTGTAAATGCCCTCTGCTCTGTGCTATTGCTCCAGCCCTAGGCCTCTCACTTTTGAGGCAGGTGCTTTCAGTTACGCAGTCCTCCAGAGAGAACAGCAGTTGTGAAAATGATGGTGGCAATACACTAGACAGCAATAGAAAGAACAAGGCAGCTGTTGCTGGCAAAGCCTGTGGCTCCGGCAGTTTGCAGGGGCTGTGCCAGATGCATTCTTTCAGCTTTATATTTTCTTTTTCTTTATATTTTCTCTTCTGGATCTATGCTCAGCCATGCTCCAGTGCCACTTCCAGCTGGGAGCTCAAAAGTCACACCTGGTGGTGCTGGGAGACCACGCAGTTCAGTGGATCCAACATGGGCCTCCTGCATGCAGTGTGTGCTTCAGCCCTTGACCTCTCTCTGGGTCCTCTCCATCTTTCCTTTCTTTTCTTTCTCTTTCTTCTTCTTTTCTTTCCTTCCTTCCTTTTCCCTTCCTTTTTCTTTTTCTTTTTCTTTTTTTTTTTTTTTTTTTGGTGTCACACCCGGTGTCGCACAGGGATTACTCCTGGCTCTTCTCTCAGAAGTCATTCCTGGTAGACTTGGGGATCATCTGGGATGCCAGGGTTCAAACCAGGGTCCATCCTGTGTTGGCCACATGTAAGATGCAAGACAAACATTCTACCACTGTGCTATCACTCTGGTCCTCCATCTTTCTTTCTTTTTTTGGGTGGGGAAGGGTGGAGCGAGAGAGGGTTGGACCAAACCCAGCAGTTCTTAGAACTTAGTCCCAGTTCTATACTCAGGAATCACTCTGGTGGTGCTCAGGGGATCATCTGGGGTACCATACATAGATCAAGCCCAGCTTGTGTGCAAGATAGGTGTGCTACTCACTGTACTATCTCCCTAGTCCTCTCCTCATCTTCCAACAAGACCCGGCACATGAAAAGCACTCAGGAGGATTCATAGAATCAATGTGTGAGCAGCCCTCCCTTACAGATGAAGATCGAGAGATGCAGTCATGAGGTCCCAGTTCCCTGGCCCTGGTGATGGGGCAGGGAGCCAAGTGTAACTCTTGTGTCTGGGTGTCACTCAGTCTCACTGCTGGGTTGGGGCCTTGGTGTCTAGGCGGGAACTAGGAAGGGTCAGATTTGGTCTCCATGGCTCCCTCACCAGTCCTGGGCTTACTCCTCCATGAACACTGCCCGTTCTGAAGGCTGGAGAGGTGGGTCAGTTGGCACAGAGCCTGCAGGACATGTGGGGAATATAGTTTGCTCCCTGGTGCTGTGCCTCACTGCTAAGTACAATCCTTAGTTCTGATACTGAATAGCAATGGGTTCCACCCCAGGCTTCCAAATAACTATCACAAAAGAATATTTTGTTTTTGTTTCTTGCTTTTGCTTTGGACCATCTCCAATGCTGCTCAGGAGTCACTCCTGGCTCTGCACCCAAGAACCACTCCTGGCAAGCTCATGGGACCACAGGGGATGCCAGGGATCATATTCGGGTCAGCCTCATGCAAGGCAAGTGCTCTACCCACTGTGCTATGGCTTGGCCCCAATACAGAATTGTTTTTATTTGGTTTTTGAGCCACACCTGGCAGTACTAGGGGGGTTACTACTGGATCTGTGCTTATAAATTACTCCTGGCAGGCTCTGGAGACTCTCTGGTATGCTGGGGATCGAACCCAGGTCAGCTGCAAGCAAGGCAAATGCTGTACCCACTCTGGCCCCTACAAGAAAAACATTTTTTTGGTCATATCCAGCAGCGCTCAGGGGTTACTCCTGGTTCTAGGCTCAGAAATTGCTCCTGGCAGGCTCAGGGGACCATATGGGATGCCGGGATTTGAGCCACCATCCTTCTGCGTGCAAGGCAAATATCTTACCTCCATGCTATCTCTCCGGCCCCACAAGAAAATTTTTAAGAAGGGAAGTAAGAGAGATTAAAGAGTGTCCTTCAGGGTGGAAGGAAGCTCTAAGGACCTTGTTAGTACTGTGTCGAGGGAAATCCAGAGTCCTTCCCTGGCATGACATGGTCCCTTAACTACCACCAGGAGCAACTCTGAAACCTGAAGTCTGGAATAGCCCCCTGAGCATCACCCATGTGCCCCCAAATAACAACCCGGAAAAGAAGACTTGAAGAAAATGCAAAGGGACAGTTAAAGAATCCTGGCTAGCCCCTCCCCCTTCCCTATCCTGAAGGTCTAGCAGTGGGCAAGAGCCCCGCAAGGCTGGCACAGTCCATGACCTTTGTCACCCCCGTCAGTCCTGCTCTGATCCATAAAATGAGGAATGTCACGGCACTGGTTCAAAGGTCCCAGCAGGCCCCCTTGGCTCAGGACTCCTAACAGCACCCGGGTGAGGAGGTTGAGCAGATGTGCATCCCCGACATGTGGGGCTCTTCTGTACCCCTCAGGGGTGCCTAGGTCCCTCCTCCTGCACATGCTGGCCCTAAATCTGTGCCCTGAGGCCACAGGGCCTCTTTTTAACTCCAAGTGTGTCTGTGCCACAGCTACAAAGTAGTGGTTTGTTATTTGGATGGAAAAGGAACCCCAAAGGTACTTGTGGTAGTAACCCCAGAGTATACAGTGGAATGCTGGGGTGCAAGAGGACAGGGGTGGGAGGGTTGGTATTTTGCTTGTTTGCCTTTATTTTTGGGTCACATGATGATGCTCAGGGGTTATGCCTGCTTTGAGCTCAGGATTCATTGATGATAGGTTCATGTGGGGTTTTTGAGATTGAATCTGGGTTGGCCATGTGCAAGGCAAACACCCTACCCACTGAACAATCATTCTGGCCCTGGGTAAGGTACTTAACATGTGTGTTTTCTGAGTGTGGGGCACATAGGGTGGTGCTCAGGGATTACTCCTGGCTCTACACTCAGAAATCACTCTGGCAGGCTGAGTGGACCATATGGGATGCCAGGGATTGAACCTAGGTTGGCTGTGTGCAAGGCAAATGTCCTTCCCACTGTGCTATCACTCCAGCCCCTTATATGTGTTTTTGAGCTCTTCTTTTTCACCATTCCCCTCCACTTCCCTCTTTTTTCCAGCAGTGTTCAGGGATCACACCTAATGGTGCTCAGATGACCATATGGGGTATCAGAGATAGAACCAGGGTCAGTTGTATGCAAGGTAAATTACTTAATCCCTGACCTATAACTCTGGAGATATATATATATATATATATATATATATATATATATATATATATATATATTTTTGGTTTTTGGGTCATACCTGGCAGTGCTCAGGGGCTACTCCTGGCTCTATGCTCTGAAATCACCCCCAGCAGGCTCGGGGGACCATATAGGATGCCGGGATTCGAAACACCGTCCTTCTGCATGTAAGGCAAACACCCTACCGCTGTGCTATCTCTCCAGCCCCATAACTCTAGATTTTTAATTTTTTAAAATATGCTCTACTGGGGCCAGAGCAGTGGCACAGCAGTAGGGCGTTTGCCTTACACGCGGCTAACCTAGGACAGACCATGTTTCCATCCCCAGCCATCCCATATGGTCCTCCAAGCCAGGAGTAATTTCTGAGTGCATAGCCAGGAATAACCCCTGAGTGTCACTGGGTGTGCCCCCCCCAAAAAAATAACTCTACTTTTTATGCCTTCCTTTTTCAGGTGGGAGCATGAAAATAAATTCAAACATATCAGATACATCAAACATCAGGTCCCGAGATAGTTCAACAGTTGCAGCATCCAATTGGCCCTGCCAAGCTCTGCTGTGTCTCCTGGGTGGGGAGCAGGGGAGACTGGTCCACTAGACACAGCATCAGGTCCAGCAAAACTTGAATCTAGACACAGCATCAGGCCCAGCAAAGCCTGAATCTAGATACAACATCAGGTTTCAGTGCCTGAGTCTAGACAGCACAGATACCCCAGCAATGCCTGAACCTTCGTTTCTTTTCCCAGCCCAAGAAAATCAAAGAGACTAGTTAGGGGCAACCTTGTAGCAGTGATAAGCTTATGACTTCATACCCATGTGGCTGCCATGGAGAATTACTGGTATTTCCTTTCTTATAGAGAAAATTGCCCATCAGGGTAACAATGATAGGGGTCCCCCAAAAGCCATGAGAGGTTCCCCTGACCCAAAACCCCTACACACTACACCCCAGTTCTCTCTGGGGGTCAAGAGTGGCTGTCAACAGGACGCAGCTAGGAAACATGGTGGCGGGTTCCTTTTGGGGAACAGTGTACCAATAGGCTACTGGGGTGAGGGAGGCAGAAGCCAAGGTTTAGGGTTCAGCAGACGACGATGCCAACATGCCCTTAGGGCACCACACCAACACTGGTCTGGGACCTGCACCTAGGTACTGGCTCTGGGGAAAGGAGCCCTTGGTCACTGTCCTCCCCACCAGCCAGCAGCAGCAACTCTTACCTGACAGGCGACTCTTGAGCTTCATCTTGTTACTGCCCTGCTTGGGGCTCTCCAGGTTCCCCTTGAGGTCCTCCTGGGAATCCTCAGTCCCAGGCAGCTGAAAGGCAGAGAGCGCAGAGGTGAGTGGGGCCACCGAGAATTCCTTGAGGCTGCGGGAGCAGCAGACCTGAGTCACATGAGAGAAAGGGTTCCTGGGTCAAAGGCCAGACTGGCAGCTCCCAGACAGGTGTGGTTCAGGTGCAACTCCCCACACCATCCAGGAGCAACAAGGTTCCAAACTGGACAGGGTCTCCCACTGTGTGCTCCTTTTCCTCTTTTTTTTGGGAGGATCTCCCTAGTCTTGCTGGGGGCCACCAATGCACTTTCTTACATGTGAGTGTCAACCAATACGAAGGGTGAGATGAAAACTCAAGTGTAGATTCTTTTACTTGTGTTTTGGGACACCCAGGGGTTCTCAGGGATCACTCCTAGCAATGTTTGGGAGGTCAGGTATGATGCCAAGGGCTGGAGCAAGAGTACAGTGGACAATGGGGCTGGGCGGTGGTGCTGGAGGTAAGGTGCCTGCCTTACCTGCACTAGCCTAGGACGGACCGCGGTTTGATACCCCGATTTCCCATATGGTCCCCCAAGCCAGGAGCGAATTCTGAGTGTATAGCCAGGAGTAACCCCTGAGTGTCACCAGGTGTGCCCCCCCCCCAAAAAAAGTACAGTGAATAGGGTGCTTGTCTTGCATATGGCTGATCCGGGCTTGACCCCTGGCATCCAAGTATTCCCCCCAAGCCTGTCGGTTAAACCCCTCCCAAGCAAACAAAAAGAAAAGAAGTTATCCTGAGCACAGAACCAGAAGTAAACCTTGAGCACTGTCGGGTGTGGCTCCAAAAAATTTGGATTGTTTCAGATACGGTGTTGATATGAACTTGGTTGGCTGTGTGCAAGGCAAGTGTTCTGCCTGCAGAACTATTGTTCCACTCTGTCAAGCCAAGGATTCTTTTCATTGTTTATTATGGTTTAGGCGGTTACAACATTATTAAAGTTGATGGTTTGAAGATGCACAATGCCTACACCCCTCCTTCTCACCAAAGTGCCCATGACTTTTCACCACCACCTCTCTTCATCTCCTCTAGTCTGCCCCCATAGACAATGCTTAGTAATTACTCTTAATACTAAGGGTATGTCATCCATTCCCTCACTTTGTCGGGGTTAGATTAAAAATATAAAACATAAAGTATACAGTCCACGTGATGGGTGAGGCTACCCCAGGCACCATGTTTCTAACTCCTCAGGTTGGCAGGTCTGATGAAGCAGGGTAATGGCGGAGAAATAATTTACAAGCAGTCAGTTAAAGTTTTAATAGATTCAGCTCACTTTATTCCCTCATGGCTTTTCTCTGCCATGAGTCTCTGTGCCATGTCTTCCTAACTCATGTCTTTCTCTCAGGAGCTCTGTCTCCGGTGCTGCTTCTCTCCATGCTGCTTATCCCATGTCTCTCTCTCTCAAGCTCTCTGCTGCTTTTCTCCACCTCCCCACAGCCAGCACCCTTCCTTCTTCCTTTAAAACAGCTCTCCCCCATCCCAGGTGTGGGAGGGTCTGATCATCCAGGTGGGATTAACATCTCAAAAAAAGAGATTAGGAAACCAGGAAGTTGGGGGCAGGGTTATACACAGTGAGTGGAATAAAGTGGTATTTGTTCTTCTCCCACTGACTTATTTCACTTAGCAGGACGCCCTCCAATTCCATCAGTGTTGCAACAAACCACATTCTTGGTCATAGTGCTGCACCGTATTCTGCTGAGTATACACACCACACAGATTCCAATTCTTTTTTTTTTTTTTGGGCCACACCCGGTGATGCTCAGGGGTTACCCTGGCTATGCACTCAAAGGTCGCTCCTGGCTTGGGGGACCATATGGAACCGGGGGATCGAACCGAGGTCCGTCCTAGGCTAGCGCAGGCGAGGCAGGCACCTTACCTCCATCGCCACCGCCCGGCCCCCACATTCCAATTCTTAACATCTACCACCCAAACCCAAGCACACTCATTGGAAAGCACATATGCGATACTATGTTCATTCCAGCACTTTAGACAATGGCCAGGATCTGGGAACAATTCAAATGTCCAAGTCTGGATAAATAAGTGAAAGATTCTTAACATGTACAAAAGTAATTTGGTGGCAGCCCAATAACTGCACCCCTTGATCCACCAACTTGAACAGGAGCTACCTCCCTCATCCCCTCTCCTCCCTGGAGCTACCATCAAGTGTAACCAACTGCGTTAAACTGGGTACATGAAGCCAGTTCACAGATTGAAAGGGATGGACTCAGTATTAGATTCTAAGGGGTAAGTGATGTGGAAAGGATGGTTCCAGGCACTGCTAAACCCCCAATTTAAGTCAATCATGTTTTAAGAAATCCTTTGTTTGTATGTGTGTATCTGGAAGGAGGGAACTGCTGTGCAAAAGCTGCTGGTGTTTTAGGGCCACTTCTGGCTCTCTGCTTTGGGGTTACTTCTGGAAATGCTTGATGATCAAACCAGGTTTGTCCACATACAAGGCAAGCTAGACCCTATACTATCTCTGAGGGCTAAACCCACCTAATTAGAAAAGAAAAGGGTCTTCTTTTATTTTTAAACTTTATTTATTTAATTAATGATTGATTGGTTTTTGGGTCACACATGGTGGTGCTCAGGGTTTACTTCTAGCTCTGCACTCAGAAATCGCCCCGGCAGGCTGGGGGACCATAGGAGATGCCAGGAATTGAACCAGGTCTCTCCCAGGTCAGCCGCATGCAAGGCATATGCCCTACCGCTATGCTATTTCTTAGGTCCCAAAAAGAGGCTTCTTTTTGAAAGTGTTTATTAAAAATGATTACTAGGGGGCCGGAGAGATAGCATGGAGGTAAGGCGTTTGCCTTTCATGCAGAAGGACATCGGTTCAAATCCCGTCACCCCATATGGTCCCCTGTGCTTGCCAGGAGCGATTTCTGAGCATGGAGCCAGGAATAACCCATGAGCACTGCCAGGTGTGACTCCCCCCAAAAAAATTCTAAAAAAAAAAAGATTACTAAAAAGAATTTCTTTTATCCAAAAAAAATGGTGGTGGAGGGGCTGGAGAGATAGCATGGAGGTAAGGCGTTTGCCTTACATGCAGAAGAATGGTGGTTCGAATCCTGCCATCCCATATGTGCCTGCCAGGGGCAATTTCTGAGCACAGAGCCAGGAGTAACCCCTGAGCGCTGCAGGGTGTGATCCCCCCAAAAAAACCAAAACAACAACAAAAAAATGTTGGTAGAAGGGCCGGAGCAATAGTGCAGTGTTAAGGCATTTGCCTTGCACGAAGCTGACCCAAGGAGGACCTGGGTTCGCTCTCTGGCATCCCAAGCCAGGAGCAATTTCTGAGTGCATAGCCAGGAGTAACCCCTGAGTGTCACCGGGTGTGACCCCCCCCAAAAAATGGTGGTGGTGGGGGATTGGGATATGTGTAAAACTTATGATATACATCAAACAAGAGACCGTTCTCATTTGAAATTTTCTTTCCCTTTGAAGTTCTGGAGGGAAGGAAAAAGAAATCCTAATAATTAGAGAAGGTAAAGATTCACACCAAGGAAGTTCTCTACTTTTACAAGATATAGACGATATCTTATGACACCATAGTCATCAGAGTTATATAATTATGATGCTTAAAAAAATAAAACAACCACCTTGAATTCTAGAGATAACAAGCACAAATTATTCGACTCCATATAGGAAAATGTAAAGTCATCTCTAATAACTTCTTTTTTTGTTTAGTGTTTAGGGTCAGGAGATAGTATAGTGCTTATGGCACAAGCCTGGAATGTGCATGACCCTGGTTCAATTTCTGACAGTCCCCAGAGCATCGTTGGATGCAACCCAGCATCCCTGGAGTTTTGCTGGGTGTGACAGTGCAATGGAGACCCAGCTATCCATCAGGGCATGACTAGCATCCAATCCTTGGGTCATGGTTCCTACTGGCTCAGTTGACCAAAAGTATTTTATTGGGTCCCTGACCTCCTGAGCACCCCCTCCAAAATAAGAGGGAATTGTTTTGATTATCATATGTAACATATATTCAGTTTCAAGCATTTTCTGAATGAGAGCAGGGCAGGAAATTCCTGGGATTTGAGGAGACAGGCAAACAGAGGAAGGGGGAATTAGGAAAACACATGAAGGCTGATACACAAAACACAAATAAATCTGGTGAACTCCCTGCCACTGGGTGGGACTGGCAGGTCTCCAGGCTCCAAGACTGAAGCCAAGACTGGAATCCTGAGGGTGGCTTTAGAGACTCGGGGGAGAGAACAATGTTTCCCCACCGAGTCCTGACATGAATCCCACATGAGTCCACACCCGTGCAAGCACTCTGGGCAAACAGCAATAATCAGGCGATGCCTGGGGGTGGCTTTTTGTTTGGTTTAAACTTTACTTTGTGGAAAGAACTTGTCTCCAGACGGTAAACAGCAATTACCTGAGAGGAGTCAAGTTCCTGGTTCTTTCCGGTTAGGTGATAGCCATGGCTACCTTCCATTCTTGGGAGACAAGCTGACCTGGACTCTGTACCTCTGGTACCCATAGAGTGGGTGGCTCATTTCAGCCAATGTCTACACCCAGGGAGCCTGTCTACCTGCTGCTCCCTGTTTTTTTTTTCCATTTGTTTGTATGTGTATGTGTGTGTGTTTGTGTGTGTGTGTGCGTGTGTGTGTGCGTGTGTGTGTTTTGGGGGGAGAAGGAGCCCACACCTAGTGATGCTCAGGGGTCACCCAGGCTCTGCACTCTGGAATCACTCCTGGCAGTGCTTGGAGGACCATATGGGATGCCAAGATTGGAACTCACTGTTACTACCACTAGGGCCCCCAACAGGCTCCTCTTCTTATTATAACATAGTTCTAACATAGTTCCCCACTTCCATGCATTTTTGGAAGGTGACTAAAGCACTCAGTGTTGTGACCAGAAAGATGTGTCCTGCTCCAGGCCACACCTTTACGGTCACCCAGCCCCACTTAAATGGGGAGTTCACTCCCCAACCAAAGATACCTCAAAATGAAAACTATTCATAGGACCCAGTGATTCACTTCTGGGCATCTACTTCAACGACCCAAAAATAATCTTTCAAAAGGGCATTTGTGATTCTATTACTGTAGTATTATTCAT
>PVKC010028242.1:0-15508 GCA_004027635.1 Crocidura indochinensis
AAAAAAAAAAAAAAAGAAAAAGATCGTGCACTTCATAAAAAAGAAAACAATTGTTTTCATTCAAACAGGTAATATGAACAAGAGAGTTTAGGGAAAAGGAGTATACAAGATATGACAAAGACTACTAATCAATCTGAAAGTAGAATGTTCCTATGAAAACTTTCACAAGTTTTGTGGTGAGGTACCATGATTGTAATTAATTTATGAAAAACATTTAGCACTTGCAAACTCTCTCCCCCCAAAAAATTAAATCAGACCAAATAACACATAAAGAATAATGATAATAAATTCCTAGGAAAATTATGGTATTTCATTATAGCACCCTAAACTATTTCTCCTGTTGCTTCTAGAATGGTTGATGCAAATCGATTTTAGCTCACTATTTTTGCTTTTTAATTTTTATTATAAAAGCACAAATTCTCTTCATGTTTCTTTTCACTAGAACAAAACATGGATACCTCCTGAGCAACCCGGTCATCAACAGCACCACAAAAAGGGACTGGGAAGGGGAAAATAATAGCAATAAAGTAAAAGAAAAGGGTATCATGAAAATTGAGATGAGTACACTGTCAAATGCATGACAAATCCACAATTAGTTTTACTTTCAATCAGAGTTATTGTTTTGTGGCAGTAGTGATAAAAAAAAAGTATTTATGTGTATAAGATTAAGAGGCACCCTACATGAGTCAGGCCTTGGTTTAGTTCCTGGCATCCCATGGTCCCTAGAGCACATGGTGAGAACAATCCCAAGCACAGAGTCAGGAGTAGCCTCTGAGCACACCTGGTGTGTCCCTGGTTCTCTCAAATAATGCTCAATAAACATTACCTGTTAGTTGTTTAAATACTTGTTACTCGCTATTAATTTGGTCCTTTATGGGCCTTGAAAACCACTATAAAAATGCTATAAAGTTGTTAGGTTGCCCTGGCAAGTTCTAAGGAACTTTGTAGCACCCAAAGTCACAAAATATGGAAAAAGTCATCATGGCTATGTTATAAATGTGATATGAATTTATTGTCCCTTGTCAAGAAAATGACACCTTAATTAATTAAAATTATATGTGACTTAGTTGTTATGAAAATGGAAAGGATGTTTTATTTTATTTTTAAAATATATTTAATTTTAATCTCTAATCTTATTTTTATTTTTCCTACTTTGTAGTTTCTGTACCCTAACTGCTCAATTTGCAATAGAGACCTATGGCCTGATTCCCAGGTAATGACCAGGCTTAATAAAAATCTAATGAAGGAAGTTCTAGAAAACACAGGTGGAATGCTCTCTGAATACTCAAGTCTATTCCATTGAGCTGAGAGTCTATCTTTGTTCCAATACCATGCTGTTTTAATGACTATTGCTTTGTAGTATAATTTAAAGTTGGGGAAAGTGATGCCTCCCATATTATTTTACCTAAGGGTTGCTTTAGCTATTTGTGGGTGTCTATTGTTCCAAATAAGTTTCAGGAGTGTTTGGTCCATTTTTTTTTTAAGAATATCACAGGTATCCTTGAAGGAATTCCATTAAATCTGTATAATGCTTGAGGGAGTATTGCCATTTTATTATGTTAATCCTCCCAATCCATGAACAGAGTATGTGTCTCCATTTTCTTTTGTCCTTTTTTATTTATTGGAGAAGAGTTTTGTAGTTTTCTTTGTATAGGTCCTTCACTTCTTTAATTAAGTTGACTCCAAGGTATTTGAGTTTGTTTTTGGCACTAATGTGAACAGGATTGTTCCTTTTCTTTTGGGGCCATATCCAGTGATGCTCAGGGGTCACTCCTAGATATGCACTCAGAAATCACTCCTAGCTTGGGGGACCATATGGGACACCGGGGGATCGAACTGCAGTCTGTCCTAAGTTAGCAAGTGCAAGGCAAACGTACTACTGCTTGTGCCACTGCTCAAGCCCCAATATTTTTTATGTCCATTTATTCTCTATCATTATTTATGTATAAGGAGGCCTTTGATTTTTGGTGTTAATTTTGTAGGCAGCCACTTTGCTGTATGAATCTATTGTTTCTAGAAGCTTTTTGGTAGTCTTTAGCACAGATGGCAGTACAGGAAGGAAAAGCAGTTCTTCCTGGTGAAACCCTCTCAGGGATCTTAGAAAAGATCCTATTGTGTGAATTATTATTTTGTAAAGCATAATAAAAAATTCTAAAACACGAAGCCATATTTGATTAACATGTAAACTGCAGAGATATGGTTTTTATTCATCTAAATTTAAATTTGTATGGCTACCTAGATGTATGAATGAATGTATGAAATAAATTTTATTTTGATTTGCATTGCCAATGAAAGAAACTTGATATTTCCCTGGGGTCTCAATACTTTTGTCTTATACGTGACTTTTTAATTAAAATATGTCCATTATACCCTTAAGGGGCATTACAGTTCCCTTGTCTTCCGACATACTTAATAGCTGTCTTCCCATGAAACGTGTTCAACTCCACTTAAGGTGCAGATGAATTCTAGTGGGGACTAGTGAGTACTATGCTCCACACACCAGCCCTGAATCTTCCTTTAACCAGCACTAGCTTTAGTTTCCATGTATCAAATCAAGTTTCCTTGAAGAGCAAAGATAAAAGTCTTTTTATTAATATATAGTACGAAGGCTTTTTTCTTAAACACACATACAATGCCATGAATATGAAGGGAAATGGTTTCAGTGGTTTTGGCTCCTTTCCACTGATTTTCACACAGGGAAAGACTGATCCTTTAACTGAATTCAAGTGACTTTCTCTTTAGTTTTCTTTTCTTCTGATCATTTCTCTTCACATTTTTTTTTGGTTTTTGGGTCACACCCAGCAGTGCTCAGGGGTTACTCCTGGCTCCATGCTCAGAAATTGCTCCTGGCAGGCACGGGGGACCATATGGGGCACCGGGATTCGAACCGATGACCTTTTGCATGAAAGGCAAACGCCTTACCTCCATGCTATCTCCCAGACCCCTTCTCTTCACATTTTATACAAATTTTTCTTGTCTATGCTTAATATGCTCATATAAACACTAATTCTGTTGGCAAGTCTTACCTTTTGCTTATTTGGGACAATATTCAGATAATGCTGCTAACATTGTAGACTCATCCAGTTCTGTCACGGAAAAATTTGTGAGACATTCCTTTTTGAATAGTGCTAATTCCATCACGTCTACAATAGTACTTTTGGGACTGTCAAGACGGTGACTCCCATGCACCGGTTCATTGATCGGAGACAAGCTGAAGCAAATAAGCAACATGTAAGGTGTCAGAAGTGTTTGGAATTTGGACACTGGACTTATGAATGCACAGGAAAAAGAAAATACCTGCACCAGCCTTCCAGAACAGCAGAACTTAAGAAAGCTTTAAAAGAAAGAGAAAATAGATTACTATTACAACAAAGCAATGGAGAAACTAACGTAGAAAGAAAGCCCAAGAAAAAAAGTTCTAAGAGTATTACCAATTCCAGTAGCAGCAGCAGGGACAGTTCAGACAGTGACTCTTCATCTGAGAGTGGAGAGACGTCTACCTCATTGTCCTCAGACGACAGTGACACCTACGAGAGCTCTTCCAGTTCCTCCTCATCAGCCTCCTCCACAGCTCTTCCTCTTCCTCTGATTCAGACTCGGATCCCAGCTCTTCTAGTAGTAGTAGTAGTAGTAGTAGTAGTAGTAGTAGTAGTAGTAGTAGTAGTAGTAGTAGTAGTAGTAGCAGCAGCAGCAGCAGCAGCAGCAGAACCAGCACAAATAGCAGCTCAGAAGATGAACCACCGAGGAAGAAGAAAAAGAAATAGAATTTCTGTATCCATACTGGACAGATGGACTGAAAACGATGTGACTCTCAAACAGGAGCTTAGTAGATGTTAGGATCAAAGAGGTTGATTGGTCAAAATTTCTAGAATCCACTTTTCTAAATATTTTACATTGTAAGAGCATAAAGAGTATTAATAATGCATTAGGCCTTTTTATTTAAGGTGGATCTTGCAGCCAAAGTAGGGCATTTGCCTTACACACGGTGACCTGGTTGACCTGGGTTAGATCCTCTGCACCCCATGTGGTCCCTTAAACACTATTGGGCGTGGCCCCAAAACATAAATAGGGTAAATCTTGTTCTTTTTTAATATATCAAACTTAGAGCTGAAATCCAGTAAATGTTTTGTGATAAAATTTATCCCTTGTGAAATGAATAAATGCCATGCTTTGTATGTTTTCAAGATAATCCTTTCAGACTATCTGGCAGTGAGTGAATTTCTAATGCTTTTGGCTGAGTGTTACTATGTAATATTTAACACATTGTAGTGATAGTTTAGATTTTTTTACTATTAATAAATGTGCTTTATTTTAAAAAAAAAGTACTTACTTTTCTTTTGGATCTATAATATATGTACTCAAAAAAACAGCTCATGATTCCTAAAAGATCTAAAATATATATATAGAGGTGCTTTTCTATTTTCCTTTTGTTTTGGTCATTTTATTTATTTTTGGGGGGGATCACACCCAGTGACGCTCAGGGATTACTCCTGGCTATTTGCTCAGAAGTCCTCCTGGCAGGCACGGGGGACCATATGGGGAATCAGGGGATCCAACCACGGTCTGTCCTAGGTTAGCACAGGCAAGGCAGGCACCTTACCTGCAGCGCCACCGCCCGGTCCCCCCATTTTATTTTTTTTAATGATTTCTTTATGTAAACACCATGATTACAAACATAATTATAGTTGGGTTTCAATCATAACAGGAACACCCATGTTCTCCCGTGCAACCTTGCGATCACTAATGTCCCCATCTCTTCCCTCTCTCAAATCAGCCTGTATTCAAGACAGGATTTCTACATCCCTCACTCTCTGACATTGTTATGATAGTTTTCAACGTAGTTATTTCTCTAATTACATTTACCACTCTTTGTGGTGAGTTTCATATCTTGAGCTGATTCTTCCAGCCCTCATCTCTGGGAATTATTTCAATGTCTTTACTTTTTCTTAAAACCCATAGATGAGTGAGACTATTCTGTGTCTCTATCTCCCTCTGACTAATTTCACTCAGCATAATAGAGTCCGTGTATATCCACGTATAGGAAAATTTCATGTATTCATCTCTCCTGATGGCTGCAAAATATTCCACTGTGTATAGGTACCACAGTTTCTTTAGCCATTCATCTGTTGAAGGGCATCTTTGTTGTTTCCAGAGTCTGGCTATTATAAATAGTGTCGCAATGAATATAGGTGTGAGGAGGGGATTTTTGTATTGTATTTTTGTGTTCCTAGAGTATGTCCCTAGGAGTGGTATAGCTGGATTAAATGGGAGCTCAATTTCCAGATTTTTTGAGGAATCTCCATATTGTTTCCCATAAGGGCTGGAATAGACGACATTCCCACCAGCAGTGAATGAGAGTTCCTTTCTTCCCACATCCCTGACAGCACTGATAGTTCTTGTTCTTTGTGATGTGTGCCAATCTCTGTGGCATCTCCCTGATTAGTAATATGGAGCATTTTTTTCATGTGCCTTTTGATCATTTGTTATTCTTCTTTGAGAAATTGCCTGTTCATTTCTTCTTCCCCCCTTTTTTGATGGGGTTAGATGATTTTTTTCTTAAGTTCTGTCAGTACCTTGAATAGCATAGATATTAGCCCTTATTTGATGGGTATTGGGTGAATAGCTTCTCCCATTCTGTTTGTGGCTTTTTTATCCTATACATTATATCTTTGAGGAGCAGAAGCTTCTCAGCTTTATATAGTTTGATTTGTTTATCTCCAAACCAGCTTCGACTTGCTTGGAGTATGCTGTTTCTTCCTTGAAGATGCTTTTGGGTTCAATGTCCTGGAGTGTTTTACTTACGTGTTGTTCTATAGACCTTATGGTTTCAGGTATGCTATTAGGGTCTTTAATCCATTTGGATTTGACCTTTGTGCATGATGTTAGATGGAGGTCTGAGTCCATTTTTTGCAAGCAGTTGACCGGTTGTGTCAACACCATTTGTTGAAAAGGCTTTCTTTGCTCCATTTTGCATGTCTTGTTCATTTATCAAAGATTAATTGATTGTATATCTGGAGACCATTCTCTAAATACTAAAGTCTATTCCAATGATCTGAGGGTCTGTCTTTATTCCAATACCATGCTATTTTAATGACTATTACTTTGTAATACAATTTAAAATTGTGACAAGTGATGCCTCCCACATTCTTTTTCCCAAGGGTTTCTCTAGCTATTCTTGGGTGTTTATTGTTCCAGATGAATTTCAGGATTTCAATCTTTGAAGAGTTTTATGGGTATTCTTAGAGGGATTGCATTAAATCTGTACAATGCTTTGGGGAGTATTGCCATTTTAATTATGTTAATCTTCTCAATTCATGAGCAGAGTTTATGTCTCCATTTCCACATATCCTATTTTATTTCTTGAAGCAGGGTTTTGTAGTTTTCTGTGATTAAGTCCTTCACATCTTTAATTAAGTTGACTCCAAGATAGTTGAGTTTGGTGGCACTAATGTAAATGGGATTGCTTTTTGATACCCATTTCTTCTTTTTTTTTTTTTTTTTTTTTTTTTTTTGGTTTTTGGGCCACACCCAGTGATGCTCAGGGGTTACTCCTGGCTATGCGCTCAGAAGTCGCTCCTGGCAGGCACGGAGGACCATATGGGAACCGGGGGATCGAACTGTGGTCCGTCCTAGGCAGGCAGCAGGCACCTTACCTCCTGCGCCACCTCCCGGCTCCCATGATACCCATTTCTTCTTTATCATTAATGGTGTATAAGGAGGCCATTTATTTTTGTGTGTTAATTTTGTATCCTGACATTTTGCTATAAGAATTTATTGTTTCTAGAAGTTTTTTGGTAGAGTCTTTAGGGTTTTCTAACTATAGTATCATGTCATCTGCAAACAATGAGAGCTTGACTTATTCCTTTCCTATCTAAATGTCTTTGATATCTTTTTCTTGCCCAATCACTATGGCAAGAACTTCCAGTACTATATTGAATAGTAGTGGTGAGAAAGGGCAGCCTTGTCTTGCACCGAATTTATAGGAAAGGCTTTTAGTTTATCTCCATTGAGAATAATATTTGGCATTGGCTTGTGCTAGATTACCTCTACTATATTGAGAAAAGTTCCCTCTATTCCCATCTTGATGAGAGATTTCTTTATTTTTTTATCAATAATAGATGTTGGACCTTATCAAATGCTTTCTCTTCATCTATTGATATAATCATATGGTTTTTATTTTTGTTAATATGATGTATTATGTTGAATAATTTACAGATGTTAAACCATCCTTGCATTTCTGGGATGAAACCTACATGGTCGCAGTGAATGACTTGATGGGTCCTGATTGCCAGAATTTTGTTGAGGATCTTTGCATATGTGTTCATCAGAGACATTGGTCTGTAGTTTTCATTTTTGCAACATCTATCTGGTTTTGGTATCAAGGTGATGTTTGCTTTGTAAAAACTGTTTGGGAGTGTTCCTGATTCTTCAATTTTATAAAAGAGCCTGTAGAGGACTGGTAGAAGTTCCTATTAAACAGTTTGAAAGAATTCGTTAGTAAATCACTGGGCCTGAGCTTTTGTTTTTGGCAAGACTCTTGATGAACATTTTAATTTCCTCAGTAGTGATTGTCTGTTTATATATGCAAGATCATCCTGGTTTAACCGTGGAAGGTAATGAGTCCAAAATTTTTATATTAATAATTTTTATTTTGACCAAAGTGGATTACAAATCATTCACAGTAGTATTTCAGATACATAGTGACATTGAATCATGGGCATTCCCACTACCAATATTGTCCTCCCACCACCCCTGTTCCCAGCATGCATCCCATATCACCCCTCCTTTGCTTCCCGGGCTGCTAGTATAATGGTCTCTTTTGTGTCTGGCCTCTTGTAGATTAGGTATCGTTTCTGTTGTAGTTGGCATTGGATTTGGTGTTCAAGTCTGATCATTTTTTATTTCTACTCAATGTTCATACGACTATATGGTCTTGGTGCCCTCCATTATTTCCCCCTCAATTTGTGAGGCAGAACAAGATGGTTCAAGTTATGTATTTCTGTTTGAAGGAAAGAAAAAAAGAGTCTAAAAATTTATCCATTTCCTCCAGGTTTTCATTTTTCATGTTTCGTGGTATAGTTTCTCAAAGTAGACTCTGATTATTCTTTGAATCTCTGCAGTATCTGAGGTGATCTACCCCTTTCATTCCTAATCCAGTGTATTAGATTTCTCTTCATTTTTTTTTTTGAGTTTTGCTAGTGATAAAGGAAGATTTAAGTGTAAAGATTTCAATGGTCAGAAGGTGAACTCTAAATTAAGTATACCCCTCAAAAAATTATCTCTTTCTGGGGGCCAGATAGTACCACAGTTCTGAAACTTATGCATACAGCCAATGTGGTTTAATCCCTAGGACCACATATGGTTCCCTGAGTTCTCCCAGGATAGAGTCATGAGTTACCATTGGACACCACTAAGATTGCAAAAATAATTATAAGTAAAAGAAAACAAGCAGAAAGTTCTCTTTCAAGTAAAGATGGAAATGGGCACTTTTGTCTGCAGTCTTTGCATAGAATATTGGGGGAATAGCCAGTTAAGAATAGTTAAAATCTATCTTCAGATTATGAAGATAGATCAAGTGATAGAGTATAGAAAAGTTGAAACTGGAAGGCTCTTTGTTCAATTCTAAAACATTTAAAGCCCTACTGGGAATAGCCCTGGTGTCCTCTAAGCAGCACTGCTAGACATGGTTCTATTTAAAAAAAAGTGAATAAATCAGAGAAGCTTAAAAAGGTTCTTATTTAAACCCTATGGGACTGACCGTTACTATAAAATGCATATGTGCACAAGCTCCTTTTAAAGAAAACCTGTGATCTTGGACAGGTAGAGAGAGAAAGAGTACAAAGATGACACCTGATTCCCAGTTTCTATGAAGAATTGTAATCAGGATGGGAACAGGAGTGAAGGGAGGACATAAAAAATAAAAAATAAAAAAATTGTAATCAGCCCCTCAATTTATTTTAAATAAGTACTCTGATCTGGCTGGTGATTTTTAGATAATCAAATAGGTCTCTTTCATAATGTGGCTGGTACCACATGACTCCCACCAGCTAAAGGGTAGGGTCCCCAGGTGGCACAAATGAAATGGAAAGGAAAGAAGCAACAGCTTTGAGAAAGGCCTTTATTACTGTCCTCTCTTATCCAACTCAGTTACTCAAGGAAGTTCAGGGGAAATCTAAAACTGACATAAGTCAACTATGAGACCTGCATTGAATAATTCTTACAACTCACTATGAGTCAGTCAAACTACATTTGGGTTCCACTGTTCCTCTCATGTGGAAAATGATCCCTGCCACCTGATTTCTTAGGGTGCCATGAAACCAAGGCTGGAAGAATAAATTGTTCTCTGCAGGAAAGAAAAGTTAGTCCTTAATCTTTCCCAGGCTTTTAAGATCTGTTGCATTCCCAAAATTTCAGAAGCAGATGAATAGTGAAATAAAATGTTTATATAAGAAATAAAAATCAGGAAGAAGAAAAAGCTGTGCTCATGAAAGAAGATGGGTTTCTCATAGTAGAAATCATAACTACATATTCCAAGCAGGGATGTGCAGACCATTACACCAGATTGTACCCTTAGACAAGAAATGTAACATTTCTGTTGAAATGTGCTCAAGGGATAAAAAAGCACATTCTCTGCAAAGTTAGTTTATAAAATTACCCAAACTTCCGATCCCAAGTCCATTGCTAGAATGATTGCCAAGAGGGTAACTTTGGAGCCACTGATGATCCTCTTTGGAAATTCTTTACATGGCTTTTGTTTCAGAGGTGGAGTTTCTCTTCTCAAGTTACCCAGTCTCCTCTCCTCTAGGAAATTATTCATGCACCAGCACTGGATTCTATATCTCATAGGTTTTCCAAGCTCCTAAGATAGATCTTTTTTGCCAGAGACATCTATGTCTTTGGGGATGATCATTACCAAGGCCCCACTATCTTCCTGACCACAATAATAAGAAGTCTGAGTCATGGGAGGTTCAGTATACTACTCTATAATGGAACACTTAAAGATTAGTCTCCTATCTGCTATTATATTTTGTATCTCATAAATCAAGTCCAATTATCTTCTAGAACTGAGAAAATGGGGTAGAAGTTTTTTTTGTTTTGTGTTTTTGATTTGTATGTTTTTAATGCTTTTCAAATATCAGAAGAATAAGATTTAATGGCAAATGAAAACTATTGGAAATTTAAATTTCTGACCACAGGTTACAGGCTTTTTTTTTAAACATTCCCATCACCAATGTCCCAAGTGTCCCTCCTCCCCACCCCACAACGGCCTGTACTCTAGACAGACTTTTTACTTCCCTCATTCAGTTAATTTTGTTATGATGGTTCTCAGTGTAATTATTCCTGTGACTGCACCTATCACTCTCTGTGGTGAGCTTCATGTCATGAGCTGAACCTTCTAGTCCTCCTCTATTTTGTCTCTGAGAATCATTACACAAATCATTTATTTTTCTCAAAATCCATAGATGAGTGAGACCATTCTGTGTTTATATCTCTCCCTGACTTATTTCACTCAGCATAATGGATTCCATATACATCCATATATAGAAAAATTTCATGACTTCATCTCTTCTGACGGCTGCATAATATTCCATTGTATAGATGTACCACAGTTTTTTTTTTTTTTTGGTTTTTGGGCCACACCCGGTGATGCTCAGGGGTTACTCCTGGCTATTCGCTCAGAAGTCATTCCTGGCAGGAACTGGGGACGATATGGGAACCGGGGGATCAAACCGCGGTCTGTCCTAGGTTAGCACAGGCACCTTATCTCCAGTGCCACCGCCCGGCCCCCAATACCACAGTTTCCTTAGCCATTCATCTATTGAGGGGCATCTAGGTTGTTTCCAGGGTCTGGCTATTGTAAACAGCGCTGCAATGAATATAGGTGTGAGGGATTTTTGTATTGTATTTTTGTGTTCCTAGGGTATAGCCCTAGGAGTAGTATAGCTGGATTGTATGGGAGCTCAACCGCCAGCTTTTGGAGGAATCTCCATATTGCTTTCCATAAAGGTTGGACTAAATGGCATTCTCACCAGCAGTGAATAAGATTTCATTTTTCTCCACATCCCTGCCAGAACTGCTTGTTCTCATTCTTTGTGATGTCACACAACAGCGATTGGCATACATCACAAAGAATGGGGGAGAAGTTTTAAGAGTTAGAATACTGGGGCTGGAGCAGTAGCACAGCAGGTAAGGCATTTGACTTGCATGCAGCTCACCTGACCCTGAGTCGGTCAGGGTTAATTTCTGAGCAGAGTCAAGAGTAATATGTGAGTGCTTCTGGGTGTGGCCAAAGACCTAAAATATTTTTTTTAAAAAACCGAGTTAGAATGCTAAGATATTAGATTCAAATTCTTCACTCTCACAGAGAAACTTGGAGTTCGGAGAAATTGTGGCAAGAATGGTATTTATAGGGGAAATTGTGGTTCAGAGTTTTCACCTTTGCAATACAGGTGGGCTTCTGTCTTGTTCACACAATGTGTAGGAGGTGCTCTACTACTTTGAATTCCTTTAAGAGGACATTATTCTATAGATAGCTGTAGCTATTAACATGACCCTGGAGGGAGGTATGTTCAGGAGCCTTGCAAATCATCATCATGAACTATAACTCACCTATTCTAATCTGATAGATTTATTTTTCAGTTTTAATTTAATTTGATCCTTTATCAGTACTGACATCCTTTGTTGGATCTACTTTCTATGGGTTTTACTAAACTTCTATGACCAATATTTCTCTTTGGTCTTCTGAGTTTTTCTTTCTAAAAATTTTATCCATACTCAACACATAACTCCCACTGCATATCTATAGTCCAATTCAGAGTCATATATTCTACAGTCTACTTAATCTCTTCCCTTATCAGAATCAAAGACTGGTCAAAGTGAAACATATCTAAAAATGAAATTCAGCCCTTTTCTGTTCTGTTATTTGTCCCACTCTAAGACTGATCCATCAAGTTAATTTTCATGAATTTCTCTTGCCATTGGGAGGTTTGACCCACTGCCAGTGGAGGAAGTAGTTTCCCTGGTTGGCTTATGTGAAGTGCGGAAGAGAGAGTCATCAGCTTTTGGAATAAAATTTACCACTTCCCTCTCTACTGAAATTAGTCACCCAGGAAGTTCCTGGAACTCTAGGACTAATGAAGAGTCTGTGATGAATTCCTGCATGGCCTATAAGCTTAGATCCTAATAACCCCCTGAGGTAACAGTCAAGCTGTGCCTATCATCCACTTGTTCTGTGTGGTATAGAATATGGTCCCTGCCATCTGATTTCTCATATGGCTATGTTCTCAGGCTGGGGTGAAGAATTGCTGTTTGTGGGAAAGAAAAACCAGTACTGAAGCCTCTTCAAATCTGTTACTTTTCTCTCACAAAAATAATTTCAGGAGACAAACAGTCAAGTAAAATAAGTTTATTAGGAAGTAAAGAGAGAGAAGGAGAAAAGTAGATAAAGATACTTGGTCAAGAAAGAATTGCCGATTTTCATCTCATCTTCTTGGTCACCGGTGATTGTCAAAGCAAGGCTGCTATCCTTTCATGACATAGGAAGGGGAACTCAAAAAGTTACCTGCCCAGTGTTTCCCCATTAAGTAATTTTATTCCTGCCCATTAGCTAGTTCCTTGATTTTACTGGCTGCCCCTAATGCTAACTAGATTTAAAATAACCAATTGGAAATAACCAAATATAATTAGGTTACCTAGTAGCACCCTCCTCTTCCACTTCCCCTCCACCACAATAAGAATAGTATCATCTAGAGTTGAACAGATGAGAGCTCTGTCTTTCAATTTTCTCTCCTCAAGGAAACACAAGCAAATCAGAAACCTAAAGTTCAAACAATTTCCTTTTATATACCTACCATGTCTATGTCTTTCTCTGTCTTATAGTTCATCCGACTTCCTTATTACTCACTCCCATTAATTTAGTCTCCTAAATTATCCACATTTCTTAGTAATCAAACCATTACCACCACTAAGCTAATGTTATATCTGATCTGAACTACTACACTATAATAAGTATTACAACTATTTATAGTAGACAGCTCCCTTATTCATTTCTATTTTATTCTCCTCACTGGAACCAGAGTTCACTCTCCTCACTGGAACCAGAGTAATTTTGTCAAATGTAAATGTTAGTAGTTTAAATCCCTTAAGTATCCTTCAAATAAAAACTTAAAATGACCCAGACAGCATTCTTTTGCACAGATGCCCACATGAGGAGTCCTCATCACTTTGCAGTGCTCAGAGACCATACGGGATGCTAGGGATAAAACCCAATTCAAATATATGGAAGGCAAGTGCTATCTTAACAGCTCCACCCAAATCATTCTATAATCTAGTCCTTATCTACTTTTCCCATCTCATCTTGTATCATGTCTTCTTTTTCTTAATTTTAAAGCCACTACGCTATTCAATCTAAGTCTTCTTCACACTCTGGCCCATAACAAGAACTTTCCCCATCCTATTTCCTATAACTTTACCAACTCTATTTCTTCACATTTATGTTGTCTTTTCCTTATTTCATGAATTGTGGGATTACATATAATGAATCACTATAGCACATACTATAGTACCATAGTAAAGCATGATATGTAAGTTTCCATTTCATTATCTAATTTATCTATTTAGTTTTTTACTTTATTTAAGGAAAAATTTATCACATACTTGACCATACTAAATAATTTTCCAGATAAGTAAAAGCAAAGTTGTTAAATATAAAAAGAATAGAAAGAAAAATTTTAAAAAGTGTGACAAATTTGTGAAAATTATTTTATCTCCAATGAGGCCATCAGAAAATACATTTTTCCATATAAGTGAGAGCAAAGTTATTTTTAAAAGAATAGAAAAAAGAAAATAAAAGAAAGAAAATTTAAATAAAAATAGAAAGAATGAAAAGAATACAGTGGCAAGTAAATTTGTGAAAATTATTGGATATTATTTGTGAAACTCCCTCTTACATTTTATATAAAGTCCTGTACATCAGAACTTGACTAAAAGCTCTTTCCTCATTTTATTTAGGCTCTTTTCTAATTTCTAACCACTCTCTATTCCTTATGTCATACCTCCCTACCTACTTAGTACTTGAGCTTTATTTACACTTAACTAATTTTAGTTACGTGTAATTATTGGATATCCAATGAAGTCATTAAGACAGTGGCAGAAGGTTTAGTAAGGTTTAGTCTTTTTTTTTTTTTTTTTGGTTTTTGGGCCACACCCAGTGACGCTCAGGGGTTACTCCTGGCTATGTGTTCAGAAGTTGCTCCTGGCTTGGGGGACCATATGGGAACCGGGGGATCGAACTGAGGTCCGTCCTAGGCAGCGCAGGGAAGGCAGGCACCTTACCTCCAGCGCCACCGCCCAGCCCCAGGTTTAGTCTTGTTAGTTGTCCATTCTGTTATTTGTTTCCAAACATTAAGTGACCCTACTACACATTGGCATCTAAATTGGTGTGTTCCTATAGGGAACAAACAAATATTATTATTCAAACAAATAAAGTTATCCAGGAACTCAAAGCACTATTACTGATACTCTGGCTTTTTGTGGGGTATATCCTCAGCTACCAGGGTCCTGGAAAGTGGGTGTGAAGGGAGGGTGCCCACACTCACTTCAAAAGAAAAAAAAACAACTGGTTATATCAGTTCAAATACCGGCATGCCTAAAGTTTGATAAGATTGATGTCTCCAAAGAGAATTGTAGGAATAGTGAGGCTGGGTAATAGCAAAGTGGTGATTATGGTTGATGGATATAGCACGTGTGAGTTCAGCAGGGCAGGGGCTTGGCTAGCCCTCTCCTCCAGAGATTGCCAGCTTGCAGCTGCTTGGCTGTTGTACCCATAATTTTTCACAGCTTGGTTTACATCTCTTTAAAGAAAAGAGAGTCTATAGCACTGGCCTAGTGCAAACATGGCTACTGCAGCTGTAGGACTCACCTATTTAGTTTGTATTATAATTAAAGTTTTATTTTTACCTTGTCATTATTTGATGAGTGATTATGTTCCAGCAAAAGTAAGCTCTCTAAGGATGGGAAATATGTCTAGTTTTATTCTTTATTTGTGTAATATTCTACATAGTACTGGCATTTATCAGATGGCTGGTTAATTAGTTGACTGACTTCTAAAAATGAACCCATTACTGGAGCCACTCTTAAGCTTGTCTCCACAAAAGAAGGTCAGACAAAGACTGGAAATTTGGACACTGGAAACTGTAAAGCCATTAATAAATAGTTACAGCTTAAAAAGAAATCAAAAAGTAAACAGATAACAGTATACCAAATAGAAACTAGAATTGTGTTTGATAGGACTGTGTTTGATGGGGAGGACCTATGAAAATTCCAGGTAAAAAAGTTTCCAATTTCGGGCCTGGGAGATAGCATGGAGATAAAGCGTTTGCCTTTCATGCAAAAAGATTATCGGTTCGAATCCCGGTGCCCCATGTGGTCCCCTGTGCCTGCCAGGAGCAATTTCTGAGCATGGAGCCAAGAGTAACCCCTGAGCACTGCCGGGTGTGACCCAAAAACA
>PVKC010028243.1:0-15500 GCA_004027635.1 Crocidura indochinensis
TTCTTCTTTTGATATGTAAAAGTCCACTGAATATGTACTTCTCTCTCTCTCTCTCTCTCTCTCTCTCTCTCTCTCTTTCTCTTGAACTGAAGCCTCCTGGTATTGGGAATTGGTTTTAATAAAGAAAAAGGTGTTCTAGCTTTTTGGGCTCGAGGCAGAGAGTACAAAGTAAAAGACCATGGACTCCATGATCATCCTTTCCTGGCTAGCTTGGTTTATTATTTCTTTCCTGCTACCCTGCTTCTTCAGAGAAGTTTGGGTGAGGTTAGAAATACAGTGCCTGGAGTGATCTTAAAACACATATTTTATTTTGCACATGAGTGGGCATCTTTCATGAAGGGATTCTCAACCCACAGTTTTCATTTCTGTGGATTCTCATGTTCAGAGTACTCATGATTAAAGTTGCGAGCTAATGCCCTTGCCCTTAAATGCTGTTTTTCATATTGATTATGAATTTCTGCATAATATAAGTGGCAATCAGAAAATTTTTGCAAGAGTGGAAACATTTCAATATCTTCTTCTCAGATACAACTATCCCAGAATCAGATTCTTTTTTGAACACATCCATCTTATGTCTCACTGTAAAAATTACTTGTTAAACTCCCCTGCAGAGAAATATTAAGCTCATAGAGAAAATGAACAATGTCTGCTAAATACACAAGCTTAGCTACCCATTCCTTGTCCAACTGGGGCTGTACAAAGTCAGAGTTCTGCTCTCACAGGAACTGCACTATTTCTTCCCTCTTGCCAACAAGGCAAGAGAGCACCCTTCCCCTGAACAGTCACTTCACTTCTTCATGGAGAAGATGCTAGTAGTGGGCATCCATACTGTTATCCAGGGTGGTGAATGCTTGGATGGTGAAATTGTGAATTTCACAAATTACCTTTACTGTGTCATGTGTCACAGAGTTTAGTTCAGCAGGGAGTTTTTTCTGAATCCAGTCTATCATACAATGAGCGGATACAATGGAAAGGTGTGCAACTTCTGTTTCTTGTGACTACACAAAAAACACTAAGCCATGCACATTGCATCATCTGTACATACATTAACACATCAGATTATTCGGAGTGAAATGAGTCAGAAGAAGAGGTGTAGACACAGAATAATCATTTGTGGCATATAAGAATAATAAATGACAATATGGTAATAATATCTAGAGAAAATAGGGATGAGGGACAGAAGGACTAGTCCATGATAGGAAGCTTGCCATAAAAAGTGGTGAGTTCAGTTAGAATAGAGAAAGGTACATTATGACATTGATAGGTGGAAATATCACTCTGGACAAGAACTGGATGCTGAAAATGGATAAGTGACATGCATGGTACTCTTTAATTAACAATAAAAATTTCGCAAACCTCAGGGTCATAAAGGAAAAGAGAGATAGAAAAAAGCAAAATGCTTGCCCCTGACATAGGCAGAGGAGGGTGAAGGGGACCAAAACAAGGGACATTGGTGATGGGGAAAGTGCACTGGTGAAGGGTGGATTGCATTCTATGATTGAAACTCAAGTATGAATAATTTTGCAACAAATATGCTTTAAATAAAAATTATTTTTAAAATGTTCAGGCACTCTATCATAATTCAATTATGATATGAAATCATTTGCCTTTAACAAAGTGCCATTTTTGTTTTTGTGTGTATTTTAGTTTGTTTTTTTGCAGCACACACTAAAGTGTCAATAGATTTTTTTTTCCTTTTAGTGAAATCACTACTTTCCTCTGGAACACTGTTCTTGCTTTTAAAGATTGTTAAAAGGTTTTTCTCTTTTACCTGTTTCATCTCCATATTGTAGGGTTGCAAGTTTTCAGCACAGTTTGGTTATCAAGAGGAAACATTTTGAAACATTTTGCTTATGTATTATCAGAAATCAAAGCATTTTTTCCTCGAGAAGGGTGTTCATTTTCCAGAATTAACAAACGATTAGTGGACTCAAAAACTGTATTTCATGGTGGATGTTACTTTACATCTAAATCAGCTTAATCATAAACTCCAGGGGGAAAGGAAACACAATTTCTTTTATGATAGAAGTTATTTCATTTGAAAACAAATGATCTGTTTTTGCTCAAGATTTTGACAGAGACTTTGATTCACCTTCCAAGCCTGTTGAAACATCACCAAGAAAATAATTCTGATATTGAAATTACCTGTTTAAAAACAGCACTTTTAAATATGAGGGAAGCTTTGCTCAAGAGGTTTCAGGATTTCAGAAACAGAAAAGCGACATTGCCTTTGTTAGAAAACCTCTGGATGCCACTGTATTGAAATTAAATTTTCTCCCTTTAATATTGACATGGTAACTTTGAAATGCAATTTCTGGATTTAAAAAACAAAGAACTGTGGAGCTTGAAATTTGAACTTCTTCGTGCTAATTTAGAAAGTTTGGAAAAACAAAAATGTGAATTTAGTTCACAGCACAAGTGGTCTGCTTGAAAGACCTGGAGAAGGAGATATGTTGATTTTTAACACCTTGAATAGTAGTCCTGATGCAACTAAAAAAAGCTAGAGTTTGCTATTCTTTCCTTGCTCAGATCTACATATTTATGCGAGCAATCATTTTCAAGCATGAATCTTATCAAGAGTAAATTGAGAAAGAGTCTCATCGATGAGAACCTGGAATCATGCCTAAAATTAAAAACAACATACAAACCTGACTTACTCAAACTATCCAAGGAAATGCAAGGCCAATGTTCACATTAGTGTTTGTGACTTTGCCAGTCATTGTCAGGATGTAATTTTCTCTGCATTGTAAGGCAAATTTTATGGAATTTAACATTATCAATAAATAATATCATTCTAAAGTTTTTGTTTTATTAGTTGTGTTATTTGTATCCTCCTGACCTATGCCTATACTTTCATGCAGAATATTCTCAATAAAAACTTATTGAAAATAAAAACAGTGTACCACCCTATGTATTTTTGGTTTTAAAAATGTGGCTCTCAGGGCCAGAGAGAAAACATGGAGGTAAGGTGTTTCATGCAGAAGGCCAGGGGTTTGTATCCCAACATCCCATATGGTCCCCTGAGTCTGCCAGGAGCGATTTTTGAGCATAGAGCCAGGAGTAACCCCTGAGCGCTGCCAAAAATACCAACCTCCCCCCAAAAACTCAAAACCCAAAAAAATATAGCTCTCAAAATAAATTTCAATTGTGGTTTTGGCGAGATTTGGCTCAGTTGAAAAAAAAAAGGTTGCTGACCACTGTCCTAGTAGATAAGAACTTGTTTTTATACGTAAGATTTCCCCGTTTTTCGTATGCCTTTGCAGAAAGAAATGGTGCTACATTATATTGCTGGTGCATTTGGGGGTGGAAAGAGAAAAAATAGCAACAAGACAAAAATAAAAATATATATGCTCACATATATAAAGAAGAAAATATTTTAAAATGAATTTAAAAACGTAATTAAAGGAACAAAGTATTGCAGGAGTCTACCTTATATTTGTGGAAAAACAGGTTCAGAGAGTATTAAATAGGTCTTAAATTTATGAAGGAAGTATAGGCTTCCCCATTGTCTTTTGAGATTTTCTTGTGGGATGTGGGATCCAGGACGCATTTTCATCACACACACACGCTAGTCTTCTGGAGATTAAGAAAATATTTGCATCAGAGAGATCTTGGGTAGAGTTCTTGCAGTGCGGATCCTTTTGGAACTGAGTCTGGTATCAAACAACATTCCATGTTAGGGAGAGGTGATAAGGAGGACTCACACAACATAAGTCAGCAGGGGTGTTGGTTGTATTTTCTTGCCAGGGATGAGGTATTGGTCTGCGTGGTTGTCCCTTCACTTGGGTACTGGGTACTTGCTCATTGGGGTAGGAGATCGGTCTTCATGCTTAATGGATTAAAACTGAGGGTGAAGAGTTTAAATAAGGTGGGAAATTGGATTGGGATTGGTGGGGGTGAAGGGATAGTAGGATTTCTGTAGGGATGATAGGGGATAGTATATGGGAGGGGCTATATACACTATAGGCATGGGTTGGTTATAATTTAGGTTTGGCTCTCATGGAGGAGTCCTATCTCTGTGTATTCATACCCACATATAACCATACAATAGTTAGCTTAGGTATAGTTTAAGAAAAAGAGGAGGGGAGAGCAAGAAATAAGCCAAGTACAGAAAGATAGGTAATTATAGTGCAGGTAAGGTAAAGAAACCAATAGATCAACTTTTGGATACACATAGGTTTTGCATTTCGAGTACTAAAAAATTATTAGTGAGGTCTATCTATATAGGTGGTTACTCTATGTAGTATTGTCCGCAGCACCTTATCTATCAAATTTCCTTTCCTAAAGAGTAGGCAATAATGTGGTTTTTATTTGACATAGATTGATGATAATGAGGAGGGAAAGGTAGAGGAAGAAAAGGGAGAAAAAATAGTGAGAAGAGAGGAGAAAAGAGCAAGGGAATGTTAGTTTGCTTGAAAGTGTTCAATGAATAGGTCCTGTAGTAGAAGTCTGTGGGTCACAGTTACTGCTTCAGTGGCCTTGCTGGTCACATGATTCAGGTCCTAATAGAGGACATAATCTAGAGATAAAGGGTATGTTAAAGTGTTTTATAAAACATTTCATAATGCAAGCTGAGTATGGTATCTAGTGTGACTGAGCACCGAGGTGCCTCCTTAGGTTGTCCACCCTTTGTATCCAAGAACCACTGTGGACAGAAAAGCTGAGAAGTTACTTATATATAGTAAGATCAAAGCATTAAAATATATTGTTATGAAATGCTTCCGTTTAAGCCAGTGACTTCCCATCGTATTCTTTACTTGTAATCCTGCATGAGATTCCTAAGACATTATTATTGACCTTTGTAGTAAAAGGCATACCTGTTCTCTCTATGCTGTTGTTTCTGCTGTTGCTGGTTTCTTTATGGTATAATGTGTAGCTGAGGCTTTGCGTCATTCCTCTTCCATTTGTTTTGGACTCTACTCCCCAGGAAATATTTACAATTACAGTTTTCGGAGTTTCTACCCTGTTAAACCCTGTTATTTGTTCATGGAGTATTATTTGTATATATGGGGTATATTATAGGTACTTCTAATTAGTGCTATCATTCAGTGTTTATCTTTAATCTTCTGGCTTACTTCATTTAACATAATATTTTCACGTTGCTGCAAAGTCTATGATTGAATCATTTCTAACTGCTATGTAGTATTGCATTGTGTATAAATAACACATCTTCATCATCCAATCAACTATTGTTGGGCATCAACATTGGTTCAAAATCTTGGCTATTATACTGAGTACTGCGATAAATAGTGGGGTGCACACATACTTTGGGATGAATGTCCAACCAATTTGTGGATAGATACCCAGGAGAGCAATTGCTTGGTCATATTGCAGCTCAATTCTGAGTTCCTTGAGCACTCTCTATATTGTTTTCCATACGGGTTGAACTAGGGGGCAGTGGATGAGAGTACCTTTTATACCAATCTTCACCAACACAGATTGATGTGAGCTATCCTCACTGGTGTAAGGTGGTACCTCATTGTTGTCTTAATTTGGATTTCCCTAATGATGAGTGAAGGTGAACATGTTTACATGTGTCAGTTGGCCGTCTTTTGGTCTTACTTGGAGAAGGGTCTATTCATTTCTTTCCTCCATTTTTCTACGGCTTTATTAGATTTTGGGGGGTTCAGCTTTCTGAGTGCTTTGTATATTCTAAATATCAGCGCTTTATCTGACATGATGAGAGCAAAGATTTTTTCCATTCTGTTAACTGTCTTCTAGTATTAAATAGGGTTTCTTTCGCCATGCAGAAATTTTTTAGTTTGATTAGTTCCATTTGTTTAGGTTTGATGCTAAAATTCTTGCCATTGGTGCTCCATCCTCAAAGACTTTTTTGATACATAGGTCTTTAAGTGTTCTGCTATTTTTTCTCAATAATCTTTATAGATTTGGGTCTGATTTCAAGGTCTTTAATCCATTTTGAGTTGACTTTTATAAGGAGTGTGGAATGGGTCAATCTTCAGTAATTTACTGGTGGTTTTCCAGTTGTACCAACACCATTTGTTGAAGAGACTTTCTTTGTTCAATTTCATGTTCTTGCCTCTTTTGTCAGATATTTGTTGACTGTACATCTGGGGGTTTATCTCTGGAAATTCTGTTCTAACCTCCTGGTCTGAGGTTCTATTCTCTGTTCCAGTACCATGCTGTTTTGATCACTGTGGCTTTATAGTATAGCTTCAGGTTATGTAGAGAGATACCACCCAGATTCTTGTTTTTAAATATTTGTTTGGCTATCCTGGGTCTTTTGTGGTTCCAGATGAATTTTATGAATGATTTTTCTAAGTCTTTAAAAACTGATGTCTGAATTCGGATAGGTATTGCATTAAATCTACATAGATGTTTAGGTAAGACAGTCATGTTGACTATGCTGATTCTACCTACCTACTATGTTGATTCTACCTACCCATGAGCATGGGATGTACTTTCATTTCCTTAGATCCTCTTTAATTTCTTTCTAAAGTGTTTTGAAGTTTTAGTGGTATAGGTCCTTCACTTCATCTGTAAAGTTGCTTTCTAGGTACTTAATATTTTTGATACTATTTAAATGGGATTGTCTTCTTAATCTCTCCTCTACATCATTATTTTATTGAGGAACGCTACAGTCTTTTGTGTCTTGACTTTGTAGCTGGACATTTTGCTGTATCCATTGTTTCTAGGATCTTTACTGTGGATTCTTTAGGGTTTTTTGACGTATATAATCATATCATCTTCAAATAGAGATATTTTGATTTCTTCTTTCCTAATTTGGATTCTTTTGATTCTCTTCTCTTGTCAGATTGCTATTGCTAGGACTTCTAAGACTATATTGAGTAACAGTGGAGAGTGGACAGCATTGGCAAATTCCTAATCTTAGTTGAAATTATTTCAGTTTTTTGCCTTTAAGGATAATGTTGGCTGTGGGCTTTTCATAGATTACTGTAACTATCTTGAGGAAAATTCCTTCCAACCCTATTTTATTGAGTATTTTCAACATGAATGGTGTTGGATTTTGTCAAACGCCTTACTGCATTGATTGATATAATCATGTAGTTTTTGCCTTTCTTGTTGTTGATGTTGTATATGATGTTGATTGATTTCCATATGTTGAACCATTCTTCCAACCCTGGGATGAAACCCACTTGATCGTGGTGCATAATTTTTTAGATGTAGTGCTGGAATCGGTTTGCTAAGATTTTGTTATGTATTTTTGCATCTATGTTCATTAGTGAGATTGTTCTGTAGTTTCCTTTCTTGGCTATGTCTTTACCATCTTTGGGAATGAGTGTGATATTAGTTTCATAAAAGCAATTGGAGCAGATTCCTGTCTTTTCAATGGTTTGGAAGAGCCTGTGGATCAATGGTAGTAATTCTTCTTGGAATGTTTGATAGAATTCACCTATAAAACCAACTGGACCTGGACTTTTTGTTCTTAGGGAGTTTCTTAATTATGGCTTCAATTTCCTCTGAAGTGATTGACCTGTTTAAGCTTTCTAAATATTTTTTCCAGTCTTGAAAGATGGCATTTTTCCAGGAATTTGCTGATTTCTTCTGGATTCCCTAGAGTAAATGAGTATAATTTTTCATAATAATACCTAATGATACGTTTTATTTCTCTGATTCTGTTGTAATCTCTCCCCTTTTGTTCGGGATCCTACTAATTTTGGTGTTTTCTCTCTTTTTTTGGTAAGTCTTGCCAGTGATTTGTCTATCTCATTAATTTTTTTGAAAAACCAACCACTGGTCTCAATGATTTTCTGTATCATTTTCTTAACTTCTATGTTGCTTATTTCTTATTTTTTAAATTATTTTTTGTCTTCTGGTTGTGATTGGGTTTCTTTGCTGCTGCTGTTCCAGTTCTTTAACGTGACCCTTTAAACTGCTGATTTTGTCATTTTCCTCTTTCATGACATAGGCCTGTATTGCTATGTATTTCCCCCTAATTACTGCTTTTGCTGTGTTCCATAAATTTTGACAAATTTTCTCTTCATTGTCGTTTTTCTCAAGAAATCTTCTTAATTCTTCCTTTAGTTCCTCTCTGATCCAGCTATTGTTGAGCAACATTTTGTTTAATCTTCAGGTGTTGGATTTTCTCCATTGCTTCTTCTTATAGTCAATTTTGATCTCTGTTGCCTAATGATCTTATAGGGTGCTTCTAATAATCCTTACATTTGTGATTTTATATAAGTTAGCCTTATATCCCAAGGCATGGTCTATTCTGGAGAAGGTTTAATGTGGACTTGAGAAGAATGTGTTTTCTGCTTTCTGGGGGTGCAGGGTCCTATATAAGTCTATTAGTCCTAGATCTTCTAATTTTTCATTTAGGGCTCTTATTTCTTTCCTATTTTTCTGTCTGGTGGATCTGTCCAGTGGTGATAGTGGAGTATTGGGATATTCTACTACTATCACATTTCCTTTCATGTATTTCTCCAAGTTTGCAAGCAGTTGCCTTACATATTTTTCTGGTTCTGCATTTGGAGTATAAATATTAACCAGGGTTAGTACTTCTTGATCATTCTCCTGATCAAAGTAGTGACCTCTGTTTCTGATCATTTTCTTGAGATTGAATGCAATTTGGTCTGATATAAGAATGGCCGTCCCTGCTCTTTTTTTTTCCCCCACTGGCCTATATAATTGATTTCCATCCTTTTATTGTAAGTCTGTGCCTAGCCTGTACTTTTAGGTCTGTTTCTTGCAAGCAACAGAAATTCAATTTATGTTTTCTTATCCAGTTCTCCATTATGTGTCTTTTAATGGGAGAGTTTAGTCCATTAAAATTTAGTGACATTATTGACAAAAAGGGCTGTTGTGCAGTTGTGTTGTGTAGGGTGGTTGTTGTTACAATATGGGTTTGGATTGTGTAATTCGTCTCTGAATAGGTCATTTAGCATGGTTTTGTTTGTGCCCATTATGTGAGTTGATTTTTGTTTGAGAATGTTTTAGTCTTCCCTTTTACATGAATGAGAGTTTTGATGGTTAGTTGATTCTAGGTTGGAAATTTCTTTCATTCAGTCATTTAAATATGTCATTCCACTGTCTTCTTGCTTGAATTTTTTTCAAATGGGAGATTTGTTTTGAATCTTACATTTCTTCTTTAGTAGTAGAGTGTTTTTTTCTCATTTTTGCCTTGAGTTCATCTTTCTTTTTGTTGTTGTTGGTTTTTTTTTTTTACCATTTGGATTACTATAAGTCTTGGTGTTGGTCTACTAGGGTATAATTTATTAGGGACTCTTTTTACTTCCTGGATTTGCACCAAAGCCTCTTTCCAGAGGGTAGAAAACTTTTCCGCTATTATTTCCCTGAGTACTTGTTCTTCCCCTTTCCCTATTTCCTCCCCTTCTGGAATACCTACAATTCTTAGTGATCTTTTGTGTTTGTTCATTAAATACTGGACTTTTTCTTCCAGTGATTTACCTTTTATTTCCTTGATGGTTTCTTGGTTGTTTTTGTTTGTTTGTTTGTTTGCAGTATTTCTTCGAGTTCTATGTGCTTTTCCAAATGTGTGATTCTGCTCACATGGCTTTTCACGGTATTTTTTTAATTTACTTTAATTTCATTTGTGTGAAATCTCTCGTGTTCTGTAATGTATCTTCTTTATGTTGGTTGATTTGTTCATCCATGGAATTCTTGTACTCACTGGCTAGTGATTTTTTCATTTCTTTTATTATGGCTTGCATTTCTTTTCTCATGGCTGCTTTTAGATCTTCATCTATTGGGACTTAGTGTTTTGTTGGACTTGGAAACTTGTTAGGATTTCTCTTCATATCCCCAGATGTTAGAGTCTTTGTTAGTTTCCCCATATTTTTTGCATTTATTGGTTTGACTTGGAGTGCAGTGCCTTCAGATTTTAGTCCGCTTTTGCCACCTGTGGCATGGGTTTGGGTCTCTTCTCTGTAGTGCGGCTCTAGTTGGGTATGTTGGTTGAGGTCACTGAGGTTTGGTTTCTCCAACGACCTCCAATGGATCCTGGTCAGGTGCCTTCTCCCTCTTCCTGCCATCCAGTGCATTTCCACCCCTGGCCTCAATGGTACAGGGCTCTGTTGTGCATAGCTCCCTCTCTCCTCCTCCTGGGAGTAGTGGTGCTCTGCCCAGAGACCCCTCCTGGCCTCAGGCAGCCCTCCCCTACCCAATTGGCAGGCAGGGTCCCTGGCCCCGAGACTCGGCTGGGCTCCTTCCCCAAGTCCCTGAAAATCCAAGCTCTACTCCAGGGCTCAGGGGCTCAGGCTCTATTCCTCATACCCACAGGTTCTGGGCAGAGAGGTGCGCACGTGTTGTTGGGGGAGGAGGACAGTCCCATGATCACTCCCAGTGCACAGGTCCCTGCAGCCACAGTGGCACAGGCAGGTCAGGGGCGGGCACACGTAGCAGGGCAAGTTCCATGCTCACCGCATGTGCACAGGTCCCAGCAGTCACTGCCACATTAATCTTAATTACTCAATGCCACACTATCAGATTTTTGGCAATATTTGCAAAAATAATATAAAATTCTAAAATTTGCTTTATCCTTAACTTTTAATTGTAATTTTAAATATTATAATTGCAATAGGTGATTTTGAAAATAGTTACTGCACTTTCATAGCCACCAAAGTACCAAATATCTTTCCGAATTGTTATTGTCACTTCTACTGCACCTTTTCCTTCTACCCCACCCTATCCTTTACTGATTGGTAATATAAGTTAGTAATCAGTTATTTCTTTGGTCATTTTATCTTGTCTAATTTCTTCTTGATGTACCAGAAATTCTAAACTCTCAAACCACATAAGAACTCAAACACTAAAAATAATTCTGATGATAAAGAACAAAGATGAGAACATCATAATTCTTAATTTCTTTTGGGGGGTTTGGTTTTTGGGCAACACTGGCTGATGCTCAATGGTTATCCTGGCTCTATGCTCAGAAATTGCACCTGGCTTGGGGTACTATATGGGATTCCAGGGACCAAACTGAGGTCAGTCCTAGGTCAGTCATGTGCAAGGAAAACACCATACTGTTGCACTATCTATCTGATCCTATAATTCCCAATTTCAAATCATACTTTTTTTAAACTATAGTAACTTTCATGTGTGGTACTAACATTAAAATATACACTTGGACAAAAATAACAGAATGTAAAATTAGAGAGTGAGAAATACTTCCCCTGCATACAACCAAATACTATTTTCTAAGTGATTCAAGAGAGTTGATAGTTGTTTTTCCATCAAGAAATGATTTTGTAAGCTAGCTAGAAAACTTCATAGACAAAAAATTTGGCATTCCATTAAAAACACAAAGTGATTAATTCAAAATGCATGAAAAGGGCTGGAGTCATAGTACATTAGGTAGGTGTTTAATTATACATAGCCTACCCCAGTTTGATCTCCTAGATTCTAGACCCTGAGTCTGCCTGGAGTAATTACTAATTGCAGAGTACTCTGGTCTAAAAACCAAAATCCAAAACAACAACCACCTTTCCACTCCCCCCAACAAAAAACCCAAACCACATTAAAAACGAAACACAAAAATGCCTATGTTATTAAATAAAAATGCTTTAATTTAAAATATACAAAAAAACACTTGAAATTGATTTTGGAGCAATTGTTTGATTAGGATACTAAAAAGTATGGAAACTAAACCAGAAAATCATTAAGTGGGAATACATAAAAAAAAAACCATATTCTGCACAGTGAAAGCAGCAATTAAAATAATGAAAAGGCAAATTAGAGAAATATTCACAATTCATTTATCAGTTAAGGGGATAATTGCCAAAGTATATAAAGATGTTTTCTAATTCATTAACAAATAAAATAAACAGAAACCACTTAAAATGGATAAAGTAAAGATAGATTTTCCCAAAGTGGACATCTAAATGGTCAACAAGAACAAAAAAGATGATCCATGTCACAAGCTGCTAGAGAAATTAAAGTTTATTTTATACTTGTTAGAATGTCTATATTTAAGAAGTTTGGAGAAGAAAAATTTTGTTTCTAACGTGGAATAAAAAATGACCTTATACGTTGGCAAAGAGAAAATAGTTCAGTTATATGAAAACCATATGGTTTCCTCCAAAAATTAAAAACTCAAACTACTGCATAATTTAGCAATTTAACTTGAATTCATAACTAAAGAAAAGATGATATTTGGAATATATTTTTACTCCTTTGTATACTGCAGCATTGTCTACATTATCCAAAATACAGAAACAGCCAAGAATGAATAAGTAAGGAGCATATGTAATATATGTATATATAATGCTATCAAAATAGAAAAGAAAATGCTATAATTGTGACAACTCTAATAGAAGTTGGCATTTGCTCAGTGAGATAAACTGGACAGAAAATGAAAAATAACCTATGATATACTTAATATATGGAATCTAAAAGTCTGAACTCACGGAAACAGTGTAGAATGGTGTTAACCAGGATCTGGGGGCAGGAAATTTGGGATTATTATGCAGAGGGTACATACTTACAAGTGCCCTTTAAAAGCACTGATAAAGTTTATAACTTATTTATCTTTATATGAAATCCTGTACCCTTTCAATGGATTTTCTCAATTTTTCAAATTTTCTCTAAAGTACACTGTGATGATAATCAGCAACACTGTCAAAAAACAGCCTTTTATTTTCGCACCAATTTCACTTTTCAGAAACAGATTTTTTTTACACTCATATATACATACATATATGTATATATACATAGATTTCAAGAGCATGCCTAACTTTATTGAATGAAATACATCCTGTATTCATGTTGCACTATTTTCTTGACTCCAAGCACACATACACTCCTATAGAAGTCCCAAACTCCCTTTTTTCTAAATCTTTTTCACGTGTAAATTTATGGGAATTTTGAAAAAGGCTTCAAATACCTCTCCTAATCTTTAATTTAACAGGATGATTTGTGACTAAAAAGAATTGACCCACAAACAATACTAAGAATCCAATAAATTATAAAGAGTATTATAAAACTGTGATTATATCTCCTTGATATTAAAGACTGGGAAATCTGGAAGTAAATAGTAAGTGTTGCTACATATTCTATTCCCTTTTAGAACAGACCTCAAGTATCACAACATTTTATCTCTTTAGACAGCAAAAAATGGTCAAAGTTGAAAATTTTGTTTATGTCAGTGCTATTTCCTATCTTCACAAATCTTGCGGTTTCCAGTCTACTACATCCTTTATACCACCTCATATAACTAAAAAATTCTAGTGCAAAAATATTGGCTATGTAATAGTAATCTAGTTCTATCAGTTTTTTACATAATCTTTATACTATTGAATTTTTATAACTCATTTTTAAAGAGTATTCTCTGGAAAATTTTCTTATGATAAACTAAATGGATTGTTTGAAATATCAGAAACTATTCTGTGATCCAACTCACTGTGCCAAACAAGCTGTCATACAAACATTTCTAACATTTAATGGGAGCGAAATCTTTTTGGTATTCTTTTAGTATTGGGGCCACACCAGGCAATGCTCAGGGGTTACTCTTGGTTCTCTTTTTGTTTCTGTTTGTTGGTTTCGAACACAGGAATTAGTCCTGGTGTCTTTCAAGGGACCATATGGGACACAGGGAATTGAATCTAGGTCAGCCATTTCCACGGCCAATGTCCTACATGCTATAATATCAGTCAGATGCCAAGAAAGATGTTTTAAGTCACACAATATAAATAATTGTTAACTATGGCACATATGTTACTATTTATTTATTTATTTATTTATTCGGTTTTGGGGCCACACTCGGCGGTGCTCAGGGGTTACTCCTGGCTGTCTGCTCAGAAATAGCTCCTGGCAGGCATGGGGGACCATATAGGACACCGGGATTCGAACCAACCACCTTTGGTTTTGGATCGGCTGCTTGCAAGGCAAACGTCACTGTGCTATCTCTCTGGGCCCTTTTATTTTTGTTTTAGGTTTACACCCAGCAGATTCCAGGAGTTATTCCTGATGCCGTGTTCAGAAATCGCTCCTGAAAGACTTGAGGGCCCATATGGAATGCTGCGGCATGCAAGGCAAAGGTTCTACTGCTG
This sequence comes from Crocidura indochinensis, assembly GCA_004027635.1. Lineage (NCBI taxonomy): Eukaryota > Metazoa > Chordata > Mammalia > Eulipotyphla > Soricidae > Crocidura > Crocidura indochinensis. The sequence continues at coordinate 13,989 of PVKC010028243.1, forward strand.
TGCTATTGCTTCAGCCCCTATTTTACATATTTTTCACCAGAAATTACCCCTGGACATTGGATAAAAGAAACTAATGAATCCTCACTATTTAAATACATTATTTTAATTTTGATTTAAAATTTTACTTTCTCTGCATAGAGAATATGATGTAGCCCAAACAATGCAACATTTTTTATGCCAAAAGAATACCCAGACAAACATTATGGAAAAATTGAACAAAATCAACATTGATTTACTGATTCTGCCAGGAGATAACAAAGCAAATTGTATAGATTTGTTCTTCTGTCTGAGACACATCTCCTAGAACAATTTTTTCTCATTCAATAACACTTTACACACATAGATCATAAACATGTCTAAATTACGTTGCAGCTAAAATGTTCAGTAGCAAGGTCTCTATCCCTTGGGTATGTTTGTCAACAATACATTCTCTTTGGAAACTTCTTCATGGCATCTTTTATTTCTCTGTTCCTCAAGCTGTAAATTAAAGGATTCAACATAGGGATCACCACAGTATAGAAGACTGATGCAAACCTGTCAAAGGCAGAGGAACTGCCAGTGCTGGAACTTAAGTATACAAAGACACTTAAGGTGTAGAAGTGGGTGACAGCTGTCAGATGAGATGCACAGGTATTGAAAGCTTTGACTCTGCCTATAGTGGAAGTGATCTTTAAGATGGAGAAGACAATATAGATATGATATCATGATAAGGACAACATTTGTTATCCCATAAACCATTGTTAATATGGCCAACATGAGCTGTATAAAGGTGTCAGTGCAGGACAAGAGTAACAATTGGGGTATGTCACAGAAGAAGTGATGGATGATATTGGGACCACAGAAGTGGAGTTGAAACATGGCACACAATTGGGATACAGAACCTGAGAGTCCAGCCAGATAGGATCCCAATACCATCTGACCACATAGGGTAGGTGACATGATCGATGAATAAAGAAGTGGATTACTAATGGCAGTGTAGCGGTCATAAGCCATGACTGTCATTAGGCAAGTTCACTCAGTCCCATGGTTGAAAATACAAAGTACTGAATAACACAACCCACAATGGTAATGGTTGACTGCTTTTGGAAGAACCTGAGAGCATCTTGGGAGCTGTGGAGGTTACATAGCAAATATCTATGAAGGATAGATTACTAAGAAAAAAGTACATGGATGTGTGGAGGTGGGAGTCCACCCTTATTAGCACAATAAGGCACAGGTTCCAGGTCAGAGTGGAAATATAGATCAATAGAAACACAATGAAGAGAACTGTTACAATTCGAGGGAAATCTGAGAATCCCAAGAAGATGAAATATGTAATTTCTGTAATATTGTTGTCCCCTGTCATTGATTTGGCACTCCTAAAATTACAAAACAAGACAAAAGAATGCATTAATGACTCAAGATAAATGACATTATAATTTTAGCTTATGTCATTTTCCTCTTTCTGAATACTGTAAAGATAGAAGTGCTTTACTGAGCTGGTGGACATACCTCAATTTTTCATCTTAAATT
>PVKC010028244.1:0-15502 GCA_004027635.1 Crocidura indochinensis
ATGCAAGAAAGAAACATTCATATCACTTGAACGCATCATAAAACATTACAATGGCTTAATGAAATTTGGAGAATACTGTTGTACTTTTACAAATATTTGTATTGTAATGATATGGTTTATAGTAATTCCTGTATTGTTTTATACTTGCAGTACTACTTAACCATCCCGACCAAGGCAATGTTTCTTTCTCTACTTACACACTTACAATCTCTGTTCACTGTTCTACTTACTGTATGTCAAGATTTGTTTTCACTGTGGATTGTTTGTACCCTTTCTTTATTCATACTCCAAAAAGTAACAGAATTAAGAAATATACCTGAATCAATCCACTTAGCATAACACTCTCCAATTTCGGCCGGATTGTGACAAATTGCATGATTTTGATATTTTCATAATTGCAGATTATGTATAGGCATAATTTCATTGTCCTCTCCTGATATTATATTTGATTGGGGTGTGAACAAATAGTTATTTGAGATGATGGATTTGAGATCCAAAAGGCTGAAACTGACGCATGTTCATAGGGTGTCACTTTGTCCAGCTCTGCAAAAACTAAGCCTCTTAGGATTCAATCAAACTATTTATACACCCTATCAAATGCGTTTTAGTGTAAGCACCTATTTTATAATTGGTTAATCTGATGTTATGTGTGTAGTTAATTATTTTTCTATAATTATAGGTGAAAACAGATATGATAGAAATAATAATAATAAGCATAAATTTTGGGGCTTACTGAAGGAAAGAGTGATCACTTGTATATGTTACAGAGAAGCAGAAATGCAGCTGCTTTGTTTGAGACCAGTTTAGAGAATAACAGGACATTCTGCCAGAGGACCGAGTGTATAATTAAAAAAAAACTAGAAATAATTAATTTTAACTAATGCTCATGAAGGCAGAACTAGATTAACAGAGTTTGAATGAATTTTTGCAAAATGAATCTCTAAGCTCAGGCAAAGAGAGGTACTGAAATGATAAGAAAATGAAAAATTTTTGTTTGTTTTGGGACCACACCTGGAGATGCTCAGAGGTTACTCCTGGCTATGTGCTCAGAAATCGCTCCTGGCTTGGGGGACATATGAGATTCTGGGGATCAAACCGCTGTCCATGCTAGTCTAGCGCAGGCAAGGCAGATGACTTACCACTTGCACCACCACTTGGACCCCAAGAAAAATTTTATAAAGAAAAATAAAGTATCTGTTCTGCATGAATATTTTATATAACTTAGCTTTAGATATATAGCAAGGATTTCTGGTCTGAGAAAGTTGAATTGCATGGACTAAAAATAACTAAATATTAAGTAGTTCTTTTCTTTTGGTTTAGTCTAAACCCTTCCAACAGAATATCCTTGATTTAGGACACCTTTGGATTATTAACTAAATAACAGTAGAAAAAGCAAAACATGCTAGTTGTTTAGAGACTAGACACACTTTGTAAAGTCAGTATATCCCTGTTAATATTTTAAAAGTGTTAGAGATAAATGAGGAAGAGAGACAGGAGAAAGTATTACACTGAAATGAGATTGGCATTTTATGCAAAGATAAAGCAAAACTAATATTGTATTAAAGCAACTTGAGTAACTAAAATAATAATATATAACAACTACTAAACGTTAAAATAGGTGAAAATTATAGCAAATGCACTATCATTTTGTCCATATTGATGTTAACTATATTTATTTCACAAAATAAACATTTACGTAGTGTCTGTAACCTGGTGGATGTGTGGATGGGAAGTACATAAAATGCAAATCTTACCTTGAATCATTTATGGCTTGTGCTGGAAAACAATGTATAAACAAGTTAGTTGAGCACCATGTGAGAATTGGGTCCTTTACAGAGTTAGAAACAACAGAGTGACAAAATCTGGATTATATTTTCAAAGAATTGCACTTATTATAGTTTAAAAAATAGACTGAAAGATAATAGCAATTTACTTAAGACAGATTTCTAGAATTTAAACAGGTTACTAGCATTTTGGGAAATTTATTTATCATTCACTCACTGATGCATTCAATTATTCATTCATTTAGTTATAGTTTCCATTTTACTAAGAAATGATGGAATTAATACAATATATACATTTTAGGTTCCTCAAATAGTTAAATAGTACTATACATTTTTATCTTCTCTTTCACTAACTTCACATACGTGTATGCCTTTTCCAAAACATTTGAATGTAACATCCCATTACCCATAAGTAATTCATTGTGTAATATATAAAACATTATCCAAATCACTGAATTGGCACAGATAAAATTATCTGAGCTACAATATTCAAATTTTTCCAATTGCCCCAGTAATCCTTTTTTAGACTAAATTAAATCCCAAATGATATGTTGCATCCCATTGTCTCTTTAGTTTCCTTTAATATGTAATATGCAGTTTCTTTTTGATTCATGAAATTTACATTTCAGATGAGTACAAGCCAGTTATTTATAGACTGCTCCCTGTAGAGTATTTATTTTATGTTTCCTCTTGATATGCTCCAGCTTATGAAACTTTAACAGAAATACCTCATAAGTAATGATCTTTTCAATAAGTTACACCAACAAATGCATATTTTTGATCAATAAATGTTTAATGTTGAAGTTTTATCTCATGGATGTGTTGAACTCTGCTAAGTCATTTCATTATAAAAATGTCTATTTTACACTGTAATAAATAAATATAGTTGAGACCTTATAAGGACACCTTATCATCAAAAATTTTAACCTGCTCATATTAGCAGACATTGAATAGTTAATGAATCAATTGCATTCAGGCTGATTCTTAGTAGTGATTCTCTGCTTACTTTATCTTCATGTATTAAGTGTTGAGGGACTTTATTTTCTTGCTACACCCAGATCTGGAAGCAAAAATTACTCCTAGTGATGCTAAGGGGACCAACTGGGATTCTGGAAATCAAAATCATGGTTGTTCCATGCTACCCAAGTGCACTCACTGCACTATCAATCCATCAGTCCAAATGCTCTCCATTGGATTCAGTTTTTGAGAGACCCTCAGCTCAAGGACATTACATGATCCCTGACTGCAGAGAGCAGTTTTTCAGACCCCATAAGAACACCTCACAGGATGAAACTGTACTCCAGATTTTCCCCCACCCCACCAGATTATTTCAAAAGACTTAAAGGGGCTATGTTTATTTTCTTTGTGTACTATATTTTTCGTACCATGTGATGCGCTTTTTTTTTCACCCAAAAGTGTGTCTTATGAAGAGAATGCCTCATGGAGCTAAAGCCTGAGTGCAGAGGAGTAGAACTTATAAAAATTGTGTATGGAAGACATTTGATTACCAGTTTAATTTTCTCAATAATGATGTTTCTGTTTAGATATGCTAGATCATCCTAATTCAACTGTGGAAGATTATGAGTCCAAGAGTATGTCCATTTCTTCCAGGTTCTCCATTTTGTGGCATTGGGTTTCTCAAATAAGTCTCTGATTACTTTTTAAATCTCTGTAGTATCTGTAGTGACCTCCCCCTTTTTATTTCTAATCTGATATACTAAGTTTCTCTCTACCTTTCTTTGTGAGTTTTGCTAGCGGTTTATCAATATTGTTTATTTTTTTCAAAGAACAAATTGCGTTTGCTGATATTTTGAATGGTGTTTTGGATTTACACTTCATTGATTTCTTCTCTAAACTTTGTTATTTCATTCTGCCTACCTACTTTTTGATCCTTTTGTTGATCAGTTTTTAATTTTACAATCTTTGTCATTAAGCAATTTATGTAGGCCTTTTCTTTCTTCCTAATGTGCTCTTGTAAATCTATGAATTTTTCTCTTAGAACCACTTTTCCTGTGTTCCAAAAATTCTGGTCATTTGTTTCTTTATTTGCATTTGTTTCCAAGAATCTATTGATTTAATCCCTGATTTCATCTCTGATGACTGGTTGTTCAGTAGTGAGCTTTTGAATTTCTAAATTTTAATGTTTTTCTTCTTGCTTTTTAATTTACTTGAAATCTCAGCGCATTGTAATCTGAGAAGTTAGTCTGTACAAATTCTAACCTCTTGATTTTATGGCGGTATGTGTTATGGGACAGCATGTGTTGTATCCCAGAGAATGATACATCTGCATTGGATAAGAATGTGCATCCAGTTTTCAGAGGATGTAATGCCATATATATATAGTGTTTTACATATATAATAGTATATATAGTATATATAACAGTATATATATAATAGTATATGTACAATAGTATATATATACTATTCCAATTTCTTCCATAAGTCCAGGCCCAGATGGATTCACTAACGAATTTTTCCAAGCCTTTCAAGAGAAACTACTACCAATAATTTTCAGGCTCTTTCATAAAATTGAATAAATAGAAACACTACCAAATAATTTTTATAAAACTAATATGACCCTGAGAGCAAAACCAGACAGAGACGCTTCAAATAAAGAAAACTATAGACCAATTTCACTGATGAGCACAGATGCAAAGACCTCAAAAAAATTCTGGCAAATAGAATACGATGCCTCATAAAGAAGGTCATACACCATGATTTTCATTCCAGAAATGAAAGGATGGTAAAACATACATAAAAAAGTCAACATTATATACCATATCAACCAAAGGAAAAATAAAAACCATATAATAAATATTCAAAACACATTTATGTTAAAAACTCTCAAGAAGATGGGTGGAAAACTGTTCTCAATATAGTCAATACCATCTACCACAAGCCAATGGCAAATATTATTCTCAATGGGAATAAACTAAAATCTTTTCCTTTTAGATATGATACAATAAAAATCTGGCTACTTTCATCTATTCAACTTAGTACTGGAAGTACTTGATATAGAAATTAAGAGAGAAAAAATATCAAGAGCATCCAAATATGAAAGGCAGACATCAAGCTTTCACTGTTTGCAGATGAATTGCTCCTACATTTAGAAAACTCAAAATGATCTACAAAAAGCTTCTAGAAACAATAAATTTATATCACAAATTGGCAGCCTAAAAAATCAACATGCAAAAAATCAAAGGCCTTCTTATACACAAATTCTAATAGAGAAGAAATGGACATTCAAAAAACCAATCACAATCACATTTGTGCCACACAAACTCAAATACCTCTGAGTCAATTTGTATAAAGAGGTGAAGGACCTAAACAAAGAAAACTACAAAACACTGCTTCAAGAAATAAAAGAGAACAAAAGAAAATGATGAAACATATCCTGCTCATGGATAAGGAGAATTAACATAATTAAAATGGCAATACTCCCCAAAGCATATACAGATTTAATAAAATTCTTTGAAGGATACTTATGACATTCTTCAAAGAAGTGGATCAAACATGACTGAAATTTATTTAGAACAATAAACACACATGAACAGCTAAAGCAACCTTAAGGAAAAAGAATGGAGGCTTCACTTTCTCCAACTTTAAATTGTACTGCAAAGTAATAGTTATTACAACAGCATAGTATTGGAATAAAGACAGACCCTCAGATCAGTGGAATAGACTTGAGTATTCAGAGAGTATTCTCCAAACATACAATTAGTCTTTGATAAATAGTCAAGAACCAATACGTAGGCGAAACAATACATGAAATTGAGACTAAAAGCGTCTTTAAGGAGCAAACATAATTATCCAAACAGGTGGAAGCATAGATAAACAGATGGGATTACATTAATACAGGTCAAAAGAAATATTGATTAGGATACAAAGGCCACCGACAGAGTGGGAGAAACTATTCACCCAATACCCATATGATAAGGGGCTAATAACTACCATACTGACAGAATTTAAAAAGAAAAAAAAATCATCTAACCTCATCATCAATCGAGAAAAAAAGAACAGACAATTCCTCAAAGAATAACTTCAAATAGTCAAAAGACACATTAAAAATTCTCTACATCACTAATCATAAGTGAGATGTAAATCGCAGCAACAATGAAGTGCCATCGTGTTACCCTCTCCCCCCCCCAACTTCCTGCTTATATCAACTGGAGAGAGAGAGAACCTCCCATACATACCTCGGAGGGAAGGGAACTATATATAATAGGTAACAAAGAGGTTGCCTCAGGTAAGAGAGGAGATGAGAAAGAGCAGGAAGAAGATGCAGCAGAGAGAAAGAGAAGAGAGAGAAAGAGAGAGAGAGAGAGAGAGAGAGAGAGAGAGAGAGAGAGAGAGAGAGATCAGAGACAGTATGGATGCAGAGGCTGTTTAGTTTAGAAGCCACACATGGTGGTTAGGGCCTTATAATGCCTCCTGAAATCTGACTACTGTTGATCATTTCCTCTCCATTATCCTGAGCTAAGACCATCCAGGCTAAAAGGGGATGCAGGCATTATCCATCCATCCACTCCATCCACACCAAGGACTATATAATTAAAATTTAATGCAACACCATCTCACTCCTCAGAAACTGGCACAAATCACAAAGAATAAGAGCAACCAGTTTTGGGGGGATGTGGGGAGGAACAAACTTTCATTCACTGCTGGTGGGAATGTTGTCTAGTTTAGTCTTTATGGTAAACAATATGGAGATTCTTCCAGAAACTGAAAATTGAGCTCCCATGTGATCCAGCTATACCGATCCTAGGGATTATATTGGTATATTGATATACCAATATATATACAAATGGTATATAAAATATACACCAGAATCTGAAACAAAGCCCGGATGTTTGACAACTGATGTGTGGCTAAAGAAACTCTGGGATATATAAATAATGGAATAATATGCAGCCATCAGGGAAAATGAAGTTATAAAATTTTCCTATACATGGATGCATATGGAAATATTATGCTGAGTGAAGCATATCAAAGGGAGAGACATAGGCACAGAATAGTCTTTGTCGTTGTTGGGATTTAAGAAAAATAAAAGACAGTATTTTAATAATACCCAAAGACAATATAAATGAGTATTTGAAGGACTACACAGAGTATGAAGCTTACCACAAAGAGTGGCAAGTTTATTTAGAGAAATAACTACAATAAAAGTATCATATAATACTAGTGAGTGAGAGATATATAATGTCTTTCTCAAATACAGGCAGGGTTTGGGAGACTAGAATGATGGGGTGCATTCCTGATGGGAATGTTGCATTTCTTAAGTGGGCTATTCACTTTTTATAACTGAAACCTAACTACAAACATGTTTGTAATCATGGCACTTAAATAAAGACATAAATTTTAAAATAAAATGAAAATGAAAAGTATGTGCATCTTATGGTCAGGTGCTTCTTATAGAATGAAAAATACATTTCCTTTTATTTATTTATTTTTTGGAGAGGGGCACACCCAGCAGTGCTCAGGGGTTACTCCTGGCTATGAGCTCAGAAATCATTCTAGGCAGGCTCAGGGGACCATATGGGATGCCAGAATTCGAACCACTGTCCTTCTGCATGCAAGACCAATGCTCTACCTCCATGCCATTTCTCCAGCCCCTATATGTGACATTTCTTTAGATGTATTTCCTTAATAGATATAAATTTTATTGTGTGTTTTGTTATGTACATATAGTATTCTCCATTCCTTTTTTGGATTTAGTATTGTAGGGGGGTCTCACACCCTAAACATTTGTAATATTAGCTTATCTTAAACCTCAATCCAGTAGACTTTGATAATTCACTCCCAAACCTTGGATCCTATCTTTGAAACTGGAATAGGTTTCTGCAACTTCTACCAGAGAAGGCCCTAATGCCAGGGTATTACACACTGACGACTTGAAAACAGCAACAACTTGCTTTTAAGGCAAGTTTTCTTTCCAACTAATGGTGAGATGAAACCAGGAGATGCTCCATGTCACCCTGACTGACATAGGATCTGTGAAAAATCAAAGATCTCTAGTTACAGAAACCCGATTACCACAACTGTCATTGAGGAGAAATTTTCTGTGACATGAAGAAAGACTTTGGGGTTAAACAGCATAATATGCCAGGAGCCTGTAGTTGCTCTTCTGGCAGGATGCTTAAAGGGTAGGGACACCATCTGTTTAGGCCAATGGTCTTTCCTTTCTATTTTCCTGAATTTTTGTTGTGCCTATGGAACAAAAGAAAAAAAAAAAAACACCTGTCATTCCCCCTTTTTATCTTTAAGATAGGGCTCCCACCTTTTTCATAGAATTTGTACATGAATTACTTTGTTTTACCTAATATTTCTTCATTTATCCATAAAATTGAGAAGAAAAATATCTTAACTATAAAAGGTATCTTCAATATCAAAAAATGTATTTTGTTAAAAATGCATATTGGCTATTACTTAGTAGTTGACTTAATACTAAAGACAGAAATAACTCTAGATAAATCTGCTTTCCATAAATAATATAACTAATCTTTTATTTAATATAATACTATCATTACTTAATATGGTTAATATCTAATATTTTAATCTACTATTATCATTAATTAAATATGGTAAATATCATTACTTAGATAGGGTTGAAAATTAGAAATCAAAAAGTAGTATTAAATATTATCATTAGGGGCCGGAGAGATAGCATGGAGGTAAGGTGTTTGCCTTTCATGCAGAAGGTCATTGGTTCGAATCCTGGTATTCCATATAGTCCCCCAAGCCTGCCAGGAGCGATTTCTGAGTGTGGAGCCAGGAGTAACCCCTGAGTGCTGTCGGTGTGACCAAAAAAAACAATATATATAATTACCATTTGAAAAGGAAAGACAGTATAGCAGAGAATAGTACAACCCTGAGAACAACCAGAATTGCCCCCCCCCTCCAAAATATGGATTGGATTCTGCTGGATCCCTGTTAACTGTATGTCATTTTTTCAGGAGATAATTATTTGAATATTTTGGACAAATATTTTTCTGTTTGTGTTCAATTTTAGGATTCCTTGCTCTATTTGTTTTACTTTATTTAGTTTTTCTTTTTTTTTTTTAATTAATTTTTATTGTGGCCAGGGGCTGGAACATTAGCTTGGAGATAAGGCCTTTGCCTTACATGCAAAAGGACAGTGGTTCAAAGCCTGGCATCCCATACGGTTCCCAGAGCCTGCTAAGGAGCGATTTTTGAGCATAGAGCCAGGGGTAACCTCTGAGCGCTGCCGGGTATGACCCCATTTGTTTTTATAGTGACCAAAGTGTAATACAAATATTTCACAGTAATATTCAAGGTTCATAGTGACAATAAATCAAGGGCATTCCCACCACCCGTGATGTCCTCCCTCCAGCCCTGTTACCAATATGCATCCCTTATCTCCCTCCTTTACCCCCGAGAATACTAGTGTAATTGGTCTCTACTTGTAGAGCTTGCTGTGGATTAGGTATAGATTCTGTTGCCGTTGACTTTGGTTTTGTTGTTCAGGTCTTGTCATTTTTTATTTCCACTAAATGTTCATACTGGTGAAGATTTTCTTTTGATACTGTGAAATGTTTCACATTCATAATATACTTCATTTATACAATTCTAGGTTTACATTTATCAATATAATTTCCTTTCTTTGTATGTTACATTCATTTTGATACTTTTGTTGATACAATTTGATACATTTTGATACATTTGTTACATTCATCTGAATGTTTTTACCCCACCCAATTCAGATGTCAAAAATCTAACCCCTAAAAGTACTGGGATCCTGGAAGATGACATCCTGTCAAAGTGATTAGATTTTGGGGTGGTTTGTTTGTTTTTGTTTTTGCTTTTGAGCCACACTCAGTGGCACTCGGGTTGATCTGTGCTAAGAAATCGCTCCTGGCAACCATATGGGATGCTGGAATTCGAACCACCATAGGTCCTGGGTCAGCAGCACCCTACCGCTGTGCTATATCTCCAGCCCTAAGAAATCGGTAACTGGCTGTGATCAATTAATTGTAAATACCACTGCACTCAGACCAGCCATAGACTTACAGTTTTGAGATCCTCACACAGCCTCGTGTGTAATTTACATCTTGTTTTGTTGTTGTTGTTTGCTTTTTAATTTTAATTTTATTTTATTTTGGTTTTGGGACCATACCCGGCGGGGCTCAGGGTTTACTTTCTACACTCAGAAATCACTCCTGGCAGGCTTTGAGAACCATATGGGATACCGGGGATCAAACCCAGTTTTTTCCTGAGGCAGCAGCATGGAAGGCAAATGTCCTACCTCTGTGCTATCACTTGTTTTTGTTTTTGTTTTTGGACCACACCTCTTAAACCAGAGTTTACTCCTGACTTTACACTCAAGATTTACTCCTACGCAAATTGCTATACTATGACTCTGACTACTTATAGGAGGTGTGATAAAAAGAACCCCTGATACACTCAAATTCTGGAAACCAATGCCACTGTTACTTCAATCAATAAAATCTCACAAACTCACTAATTGCTGCCACAAAATACTTGTCATTCAGAAGATGGTAAATTGTCAATCTTGGGGTTGAGAAAATTTCCAGAGCTAAAGATTTCCATCTATAAAACTTCAACAATAAATCAGTATAAAAAGTGCTCACTTTCAGTTAGATTGATGTGAAAGAATTCTGGGAAGTCATATTTATATTTCTTTAAAATTTATTTTGGTTTGGGGTCACACCTGTGATGCTTAGGAGCAAGTTCTGGAAAACTGCTTGGGCATTGTTTTCATCCACAGTTTTGTGATCTGACAATTTTGTTATTTTTGTAGGCAGATTAATGGTTCATACAAATACTTTCTAGAATAGTACTGACTTTTACATCAGACTGGCACTTTTTCTTTCTCAGGTTCTAGTACTGACTTTTACATTAGACTGGTACTTTTTCTTTCTCAGGTTCCTTGGGACACTGGTGTAGGGAAGCAGGCACTCTAGAGATGAGTGTAGTGTTGGATTATTATTAACACTATTGTTAATCACAGTACCTCAATAAAAATGGTAAAACAAACAAACAAAAAACTATGAGAAATGCTTTTTCTTTTTATGATCCCCAATCTATGAGATTTTGTTATAGGTGCTCAAATACATTGACTATAAGATCATAATTCTATAGTCTATTTACTGTAATGCCGGTATACCAGTGCTTGGATTTGATTTTCATTTTTGATTTGGGGGGCACACCCAGTAGTTCCCAGAGCTTACTTCTGCTTTGCACACAGTGTCCACTGATAGTGGGACTCATACTGGATGTCAGGAACTGAACTCAGGTCAGCTCCATATTAAGCAAGCTCCTTAATAGACTGTCTTCTCATTAGGTCCCTCATGTAAATATTCATCTCTCTGTTTTTATAAAATATTAGGCATTGAATGTGTAACTAAAAATAGAAAAAAGTATTGAGGTAATGTAAAGAGTCTAATCATTTTCAGATTTAGAGTGAGAACTATTTACCTGGTTGCATCCATTATCCATGTAACATACATTATACATATATTTATATTCTTCTTTATTATTATGATAGGAAATCAAAGTTTTTGATTCAAATGAAAATCAACATTTTTGAAAGATTTACTTCTAATTTGTTATTCATTACTCTATAAAACCAAGTTGAAATATACCTTAGATTTTCCTTATCTTGTTTTCACTCTGCATCATCTATACACTCTATGACAAAAAGTACCATCAGTAAATAGTAATATTTACTTATATTGCATTTTAATTGTAAATCTAAGTTTTCAGAAATTTCTCTAAAATCTCATTCTTTAAACAAAATGATAACTAAATAATTATGTACACATTATTTTAGTTATTTCAGTTCAAAAATCATCATTGACATTTGCTTTCTATCTGCTACCAAGCCACAGTTACTACTACTACCCTTATGACAGTTGCTTATTGAAACTCACTGGAGTCACAACCACCTCTGGACAACATTGATACTTGCTTTTAAGAAAGAAAAAGAAAATTTGTATTTATGAGTTTTCATTGATAAAATAAAAAATTATTCAGACGTTTAATACTTCTAAGGTGAAAAATTAAAGCATTGTGTTTTTAAAATTTATCTCAGTTAAATAAAATTTTGAGAAATTAAATAGAACCTTTTTCATAAAAGATAATTTTGTTATTGACAATTTAAGCAGAAACATTTAATTCCATATATGAGGATTTTATTTTAATTATTTCAAAGTAGCCTTATAATTTTACCTAGACTATATGAATGAATACTACATTTTTATTGTTAATTGTTATTACTGACAAAATCTGGTGGTTTTCAAGGCTCATTCCTGGCAAGCTCTAGGGACCATCTGGGGTACCAGGGATCAAACCGAGGTCATCCATCTGTAAGAAAAGTACCATACTTGCTCAACTAACTCCCCAGCACCTGTTACTCTTTAATGCATCTTTTTCTCTCTTATTAGAAACCATATCTATTTTTTTAAATATTAGATACATACATTTATGTATAAAAGGCAATTATTCTGGTGATATATATGCATACTTTATTAGAGAGATATTGCTATTTCGATTTAATGGAACTTTATCCCAGATGTAAATTATGAACTTTAAGCTACAAATGTTGTGAATAAACATTTTTTTCACACAGTATTATTTTTCTAAGAGATCTGAGAATCAAAACTTGTGATTATATAGTCAGCATTTTTTATGCCAAATTGCTGAGAACCAGCAGTCTTCCCTACAGCCATTTTGAGTTTATTGCCAAAAACTAGAGGCAGCCCTAGGGATACCTGAGGGATAGAATCCCAGGAGGTCTCCACTGAATGAACCTGGAACAAATTTTTGAAAAGAAGTTATATAACACATTTCAACTTACTAGACAAAAGAATTTAGATTTTTTTTTAAAAAAACGTATACTTTACTACAAAATTTCTAGAAACATCATTTAAGAGGCATACATACAAGACAAAAAAAGATGCCCTATATTAGAAACATTTGCCAGAACTAGAAATGTGCCTCAAAATAGTTGTAGAGCACATGTCTTATATCCATGATACTGTGGGTGCAATCCCCAGTACTGCATGATCCATGGGCATAGCAAAATGTAGCAGTGGTTCCCTGTATTAACTTTAAAATTGCTGCTACCCACTCCCTTTGAAAAGAAACCATTAGAAGGAACAATTAGGAAGCTACATTATATACATATATATAATATCAACAAACTGCATTATATATAATATATATAATATATGTAAAATCTTTCAGAATGAATTGTTTTAGAACAATATGAGCAAATTTATCTTTATATTCTGCCTTATAATTCTGGTGTCTATTACGTGGTAGTATTCTGTTCCCTTCAATAAGAATGTATATTTTATTAGTGACTCCATTTGTATAACTTTCTACATAATGGACAGAATCATTTACAAATTGTTATGAACACCCACCCAGCACTTGAACACACAGAAAGTAGGATGAGAAACGAACCAAATTTAGAGAGCATATTTAACCTTTAGGAAAGATGCAGACTTCTGGTGTAAAGGTCTAGACTTGCAATGAAGTTTATCTTAAAGTTCTTAAAGATGTTAACAAGTGTTCCAAGCAGTTGCAACAACAGTGATTGTCTAAATTCCTTTTGAGAAACACTCTCCTGGCCATTTCTTAATCAGCACCAGCATCTAAACGGTTTAAATTAATAAACGTCTTTAAAAATAGTCATAAATGTAAACTTACGTTTATTTTGAAAACTTGTTACAATTCATATTGCTTAAATCATTAATACCCATGGACTGAGAGAACATGTTGACATTTGACATAGTATTGAGTCTTATAATATTTAGAAAACTATGTGTCTCAAGGGCTCTATATTTAAAAATGACTTAGGGACAGGGCCAACAGCAATAAAGAGCAGAGAAAAGAGAAACGGTCATTTCCTAAAAATATTCAGAGGCACTGAAACATGCAAGTGCCACTTGAAATATAAAGTGTGTCCTGCTAAGCCTGTCTCCTCTTACAGCTCTACTCCCATTTCTTCTCCAGAATTATTAAACTTTATTATTTTCTCACAAAATGTATTAAATTAATAAAGGGAATTGAAAATAAAATAATAAAGTGCCACCACTAAAATAAATTACAGGGTGTGAGCTAAATGGTGACAGTAACCACTAGAACACTATTACTCATTTTTCTCTAGAATAATAATGTCAGGGACTTAGAATGCAGAGGGGTGAGCTATGCTGAAAGGAAGCATTGGTGATGTGTAGAAGCTTAGCTATGAGTATTCTTGGGGACTCAATCACAGCAAAGGCTTATTCTTTACCGTAAACAACACAACTATTCGCTGTGTAATAATTTAGCTCTAAGAAATTTTTGGCTTTTCCTGTATCTTCTTTCATTTTAAGAATCTATGAGGCACATTTTTGCTATTACTACTGCTTTTCCCACTAGTCTCTTATGCAGCTAATTGTGGATTTATTGTTCCCTGAAAAAATTTTATCAAAGCAATAATATTTCAGAAAGAAAAGGCATTTATAAGACAAAGGGTAAAAGAAAGAAGTCCAAACATCTTTAGCTAAGGCTTTAGGTGAAGAGCAATTTAGAAGTGCATTATGTGAATGGTAGGATCACCAGGGTAGAACACACCAATGCTGTTTTGAGAGTGAAGTTATATCAAATTTATTTGCTTTATTATTTGTTATATTTTCTTACCATTTTGTTCACTTCAAAGTTTATATTTTTCTCTTCTCAGTGCATAATCAAAATTTCTGTTTGTTTTTCTTACATGATGGGTTGTGTTCGGTCTTACAATTCTAATTAGTCCTTTTTGGTCTTAGAATAGTATAATATATCAAGATGCAACTTTACTTGGACCTGAAGAATAGATGACCAGTTCTGGGGAAATTCAGTTGAATGTCATTTAACAGAGTCAGCAAGAATGCTGACATGCACATGAGGATCTGGCTTTCCGGGTCTGACAGATGACATCCCTGGGAAGATCAGCCTTCAGGGCTATGCACTGCACTATCACTCTTCTTGATAATCTGTTGTCAGGCTTCAAGCAGCTGCATATCATTGAGTTTATAGCCTTATTGTTAGAATGACTTGATAAATTTTACCCAAGAGGCAGATTTAATTTTAAACATTCCTATTTATTAAATGAAAAATTTTCTGTTTTACCCTAAATCATCATGTTTTGGGAAACATACATGTATATTATTATGTAGCATGTAGATATGCTAATAATTATCTTTTCAGGTAAATGAAAACTTTTTTATTGTTGTGGAATAATTTTTACTGGAGAGACTGCCTTTACATGATATAAAAAATACAATCAACTTTAAAATATTTATGAAATGTAACACTGCTTGCTAGTATAAGAGTTTCATAGAAGACAATTACTTGCTTGTGTTCTTTATACATATTGTATGCCCGATCTTCATACTTATGCTCTTCTTACTTATTGTATCTTGTTCATACTTATTGATGAATATTCTGAAAATATGACTATTTTGCTATCCCTGTTTTAACTTGATTTTAATTTTTTGGTAATTGTTGGTAGTTTAAAAAAACATTTCGGGGGACCCGGGAGATAGCATGGAGGTAAGGCGTTTGCCTTGCATGCAAAAGGTCATCAGTTCGAATCCCGGTGCCCCATATGGTCCCCCGTGCCTGCCAAGAGCAATTTCTGAGCATGGAGCCAGGAGTAACCCCTGAGCACTGCCGGGTTTGACCCAAAAACCAAAAAAAAAAAAAAAATT